>JAMXBB010000003.1:100936725-101044923 GCA_024138015.1 Lumnitzera littorea
GGTAATAGTCAAGTGTCGTATGGTGGGACGTTGCCCCTAAACAACCTCATGTGGTTAAGGTAAGGTGCTTTGTGCAGGTAAGTAGAAAGAATAATCGACATGTAGATGACATAAATTTACACCTTCCATAGTTTCGGACTCCTATGAATGTGTTGCTTACATTCATTGTGTATGCATTCATTTTGCTTGTAGATAAATTGCATGGATGCTAATAATATTTGATAACTTACTTGAAAGGTAGTGGTGAGGAACAAACTCAATGAGTTGTGGTTTGCTCATTCTCCTATGGTTTCTTTTAAAGGTTGTTTTAAGCAAGGATCAAGGAAAATCTTAAGAGCAAAGTACAAATCGAAAATAAGTTTGATCATGTTAAAGTTGGATCAGATGTGTATAGTTAGTACAGAAACAATTTATGTAGAAAACGTTTATATGATAGGATTATATATAATATAGTATTTCTTGTAAATTAAGTTGTTTTACCAAATTTTAGTATTTGATAGGGGATACCGATTCTTTGCGATTTTGGTAGACTATAAAATATTGGATATCTATAGTTATTTATATTTTATAGTTAGTTAATTAGTTAAAAATTGAAAACTTTAGTGACTAATTATTTAGAATATTGTAATTTTTTACTTTCAAAGCGGTTTTCATATCATAGGTGCACAAATGTTATGAAAATTTTAGACAATCCTATTAGGCCTTCTTTAGGATCATGACATTGGTACCCTAACTTTACCAATTTTGTCAATTTACTACCTAAACTTCTAATTTGTCAATTTAATACCTAATTTAACTTTTAGTTGTCATATTTAGTACTTGGCTTAACTTTGCTAAACACTATAAACCTAAGTGGACAAACAAACAAATGATGGCTTGACACATGTTGTCAATTGCCACTTATGATTCTAACTAGTATGAATTGAAACAAAAATAAAGAACTCATGAAGATAAAGGAATATCAATGCAACAATCAAGAACCAAAGAAAGTCGAACCCTTAAACCATAAGACACCATCTTATCCATCTTATTGTGTTGAAATTTAAACCTTAATTGAATGTCATGAGGATAGAGTCTTGATTGAAACCAAAATAAAAAAAATACAAAGCGAAGTCAAAATCAAAGTTAGCCAAAAACCCTAATTTGTTTGCTTCAAAAAAGAGTAAGAAGGAAGAGGAATCAGGTCTCCACAGATGATTATGTCATCTAATTTGTCCATGGTTACAACCAGCAATCAACATCCAACAGTAGTGGACTTATGTTCTCTAACTGTAAGCTGTGTTGAGCTTGATTTTTTCTAGTTTTATTAATTTTCCTTAATCCAATCAATATTAAACCCTACTCATTTAATATTAACCCTCGACTAAGAATCAAATAAAATCCAAATTTTTAAACATTTTTTGAAAATACTTAAAGTCACCACCCAAGTGGAGTCGGGAAAAGGTTTAAATTAAAATCAATTGGGCGGATTAATTTTAATCTAGACATTGTGTTGCGTAAAACAACCAATTTAGAAAAAAAGTTTTTTTTTTTGTTTTTTTGGAAACAAGAGATTTTGGATCCGAGGGCTATCCTATTAAACCCTTAACAGGTACCACTTTTAACTTTTCAAATGCAAATTTACTTTTCAATATACCCCTAAAAAATAAAACATCTAATCATATGTAAATAACATCTAAAAAAGGATAATTGAATTATTATTTACAAAGATGGAGAAAAAAAAAACTTTCAATATTTTAAGTTGCCTTATAATTGTATACGAGTGCCATCATACCCATTATTTTAGATCAAACTTCCATAGTTCGTTTCTTAAAATGTTAGCCAGTTGAACATTTTTAATTTTGAAAAAGAGTTAAGTTGAAGTTTCCTAACCTTTTCAATTTATTTTGAAAATCTTCTAAAGGGTCTTAATTGGTTTATTTTGAAGAGTTTTAAAGTATCCTAAGAGATTGATTTATTTTTATTTTTTGAAAAACATATTCTTTTCTAAGTGGTAAAATGCGTTTATTATATTATTTTATTTTATTTTTCCATTTTTATTATTCTTATTTATTTCCTTTCTTTCTATTCCTTATTTTCTTATTATGAAAAAAGAAAACATCTAACTAAGCTTTTTTTCTTTTTCGTCTTCTTCTTTTTCTTTTCGAATTTTTTTTTCCCAAGCCACAAATGCAATACACCAATAAATACATAAGTACAATAAATAAATAAATAAATAAGTTGAACTAAAACTAAACCAGATTGAATGGAGCAAGCGCAGGTCGAGAGTTGGGTCTTAAGTGGTCGAATGGGTCAAGTCAAGTCACTCATTACCTGTACGTGTATTGAGAGAAGGAGGAGAAGAGCATCATCGGAGGTAGCTAGGGGAAGTTTCTGACGGTTGCTAAAGTAGGTAATCCTACTTTCGTGTGGATCTTATTAAGGATAAGGGTGTTGGTGATGGTTCTACGGCTAATGGCAGCCATCTAAGGGTCGTCGGAGAGTGGCAGCCATAGTCGTTGTTTGCAATCATGGCAAGGGCTTATTAGGTGTTGATGGTAGGTCGAGTCTTATATTTTCAAGCGTTGGGAGTTTTGCCAGGGTATTATTTTAGGGTTGAAAGAATCAAAGAGTGGTGGTTTCATGAGGGAAGGGTGATAAGGGTTTGTTTAAAACCCTTAGGGTGGTCATCTGAGCACTTAGAGGTACGGTAGAGCACAAAGGTTGTCGAGTTTGTGAGCTTAAGGCCTGGGGAGTTCGACTGTAGTGTTAAAATAACTCGAAGAGCTTCACTTCAAAGTTCAAGATTAAGAGAAAAGGAGAAAGGGTTTCGTCTAGAGAGAGAAAGAGAGATTGGGGTTTGAAATCAGTGTTTCGAATTAATATTCTTGATCAAATTGAGCTCCTTAACCCCTTTTTTATATTGATTCAAGCTTGAAACAGTTCGAGAAAGTCAAATTCTACAATAATTCAAATCTTTGCAATAATGGGTTTTTGATGAATTCAATCTAAATTAACCACAACTTTAATGAATTAGGAGGTCAAAATTGCGTCCGTAACACTCATTCTTGTCGAAATGGAAGATTAGAAGCTTCGAAAAACACTTCATAGCTTGAATCATGGAGATTCAATTTTGGAGGAAAAGTTATGTATTGTAGTTTTTTTTCAATTTTCAAACCACATTTAAACCTTGTAAAGACCAAATCTAGACAAGCTCTTGGGCTTTGTTCAAAGTAAACTATATGGAGAATAGGAATCACCCACTAATTGGCATATTCTCGATGAAAATTGTGCAAAAAATGAGGCCAAAGCAGGGGGGTGTGGGCTGTTTTTGCTAGGGAAAGGGAGGGAAAGGGAAGGAAAAAGAAAGAAAAAGAGAAAAGGGATACTAACGTAGCACTAACATAGGGCTATGTCAATCATAGGGTTGAATTATGTCGTGCCACGTAACGAACACGTAGCCAAAGCCAACATGTCGTATGCTACATGTCGACACGTAATGTGACATGTGTTTGGGGATGCTGACATGGTGCCATATCAGTTTGTGTTTACAGCTAAATGATGCCACATGCCTAGTAATGGATACATGGCCCAATAGCAAGCTAACACATGGTAGGTGTGTTTTATGAGGAAAAAATAAAAGGCACTTTATGCGTTTGGTGAGATTCTAACCCCAAATCTCTAAGTCATATGCCATGTTAAGTTAGAATATGGAACCATCAAGCTGTTAGCATGTGTCTTGTTCATATTTGTAATCAAATTATACATATGGATCAAGTTAGCTTAAACTAGATTTAAATCTACACCTTAGCCTAATACCCCTCTTCCCTTTTTATCTAAGGCATTAAAAACACTTAAATTTAATAAAAACTTAAACTACCTAAAAATTTTATTATTTATAAATTTATTTATTTTTTTATTTTCTAAAATTTTCCAATACTTTACTTTTTATAATTTTTCTATTTTTTGTACTTTTCTAATTTTTCTATTTTTTGTATTTTTCTAAATTTTATATATTTTTTATTTTTTGTAACTTTCCCTTTTTTATATTTTTCTAAATTTTTATTTTTTGGTGGTTTTTTCTAAATTATGACCCTTTTTTTTCCTATTATATATTTTAAAAAAAAAAACAACTTAAAGGGGGTAAAAAATGAGTTATCTATAGCTATCTTTCTTTGTGGTGAAGTTTGAGTAAAACTTTATCATAAAAACAAAAGAAACACTATTTTTGCCCTAAGGATAAAATTACCCTAAGAAGAGCTACAACTAAATAACTATCCTAAGCTTAGTCTACTAGGAATTTGGTGACTAGTGAAAGGTGAAAGTGAGAGAAAGTGCTCTAAGAGCTAGCCATAAAAGATAATGAAAGAAGGTAGTGTCATTATAGGTTGGCAAGAACCCTAAAATGAAATTGAAAGCCTGGTCGTACCCTATGAGTTAACTAACCTAGATAGATTTATATCCTAAGGCTGAATTAAGATAAGAAGACCTAGAGTGCTCTAAAAGCAAGCTTATACTAGGTGGGCATACTTTAAGTGCAACGAGAATTTAAAGAGTGAAAAGAATCAAGATAGAGCCTTGAGAGCATGCGATCTGAAGGTTTTAACTTGGGTCAGGATAGCACTCCAAGGGCATCCGATCTGAAAGTTTTAACTTAGGTCAAGATAGTGCTCCAAAAGCATGCGATATGAGGTTTTAAACTTAGGTCAGGATAGCGCTCTAAGAGCATGCGATCTAATGGTTTTAACTTAGGTCAGGATAGCGCTCCGAGAGCATACGATCAAAGGGTTTTATCTTAGGTCAGAATAGTGCTTCGAGAGCATACAATCTAAGGTTTTCAAGTCAGGATAATGATCTGAGTGCATGCAATCTGAGGGTTTCAAGTCATGATACTACTTCGAGAGCATGCGATTTGAGCATTTATAGTTAAGATAACACCTGAGAGCATGCAATCCAAAGGTTTTAGGTCAAGATAGTGCTCCAAGAGCAAGCGATCACTAATATTTTTACTACATGAACAGTGCTCTAACAAGCAAACGATTCATGGGGACCAAAGCCAAAAGAGCTTATGTAAAAATTCTTACGAGTCTTAAAAAATAAAAAGAAGAAGATAGATTTGTTGATTGGCAATCGTATAAGATGGGGTAGACATTAGGGATAAAGTCCCTTGATAGAAAGAGAAGTGGATAATATTAACCATGAGGGCGATCATGTTAAAGAGGATGATTCTAGCCTTTAAGGTCAGCTTGGAAGTAATTCTTATGCAAGAGAAAATCCTTGAACTTTAGATAAAGGAAGTGAACTCCTTTGAAAACAATAGTTGTTGAGGTAATCACATTTGAATGACAAAAACTTACTGCTAAGGTTAACTCTAGAGAAGATGATTTTTGAATTGTTGAAAACCTGGACCACTAAGGTGATACAGAAAAAAGAAAAGATTGAAATGAGAGAGAATTGAATTTATTTCAATTTTTTCAACTTGCTAACAAGTTTAGATTCTTCAAGTAGTGTATCAACTTTTCAGCAACATAACAACTTGATCTTCTAAGCCACCTTTATCTAAGAGAAACCTTTCTTTCTTTCAAGAGCAAATAATTTTTCATATTATTAAGTATGACTTTTACAAATTTCTTCTTAATCAGAAGATATCTTATTAAAGATAGGTTTAGTCTAAAAGGACTACCTCATACGCTCAGCTTAAATTCCTCTCTCTTGACTTCAATTCAAAAAATTATGGTCCATCTTGTAAGCGATATACTTTTAATCAATTCGTTAGGTCGTTTTTAGACTATAATATAATAAAGACTTTTGGTCCTAAGTTTCAAAATGGATATTAATGAAATAGCTTTTTATGAAAGAATCGCTCTTTAACCCGGGTTTACAAGTTAAGAACCTTATAGATAAAACTAAAATTGTGCTTACCTTAATTTCAAATATAACTTTTACCAAGAATAAGTTATTTCCTTTAATTAAAAAGGTTTTTAGAATGGGTGAAGTTGTGAGTAGGCTATAAGCCATGTGTTAGCTGTAATTTTCTTTAGGGATCATGAGTTTTGGGGGAAACTTTGGCATTTGTTTTGGCTTTTCAGTTGTAATCATCTCGATCATGTTTTGAGGTCCCTACTTGAGGAATTAGCTTTTTGAGTTACTTGTCCCTAATCCTATTAGGTCTTTGTGTTTTAGACTTGATCACCATGTCTTTTCATTTTCTTACATTTCTTCTTGCCCCTTTTCCTTTTCCTCGTTTTTCCTTCTTCGTTTCTTTTTTAGTTAAGGCAAAGATGATCATTCTTTATTTTGGCTTACAGCTCAAAGTATATGTGGTTTGTGTTTAGTGTTTAGAATAAATGCCTTTCCTAGAGGAAATTAGTTATCAATTATAACAATTACTCTTAAATTGATGCAACTAAGGCAAGCATAAATTAGTTTTAACCTTTTCCTTTGATAGATGCCCCTAACCTCTTATTTATCCCATTGTAGGGTAGTTCTCGACAAATTTTAAATTTTGAAATACTCTATTAAAAGGCTTAACGAGGCTGGCAAAAGATTTTGTATTTAAGATATTGAAAAATGAATGCCTATCTTCATTTTGATTCATATATTAAATGCAAGATAGACTTCCTTTAAGGAATGAGTCCGATAGTCTCACAATGATGTCACTTGACTCTTAAAGTGTCTTAAGGTTAGTGTTTGGGATTTGTCTTGCCTTTCTTCATTCTAAACCTTTTAATGAGATATCTTAAAACAGGAGAAATGCAAACAAAGAACTTTATTTGAGTCACAAACATTGTAAAGGTCATTACCAAATCTAACCATATCCTTGAATTAAGTCCAATTAGATTGATCTGCATCTATTAGGTCTTGAACTATGTTTTTCAATTCCCAGTAGTTGTCAGTAGAATGCCCCTACTAACTCATATGATATTCACATTGTGTATTTGGGTCGTATTTCCTTAGCTTATATCTTAACATTAGGGCTTTTTATTGCAATAAGCCTTCTTTTCTTAATTGGTTAAAGACTTGAGATGACGAGGTAAGGATCTAAGTAAACTTTCTTCTAGGTATTTTTAGGCCTTTTTTGGTTTGTGCAAGTTCTAACATTGTAGTATTTATATGTGCTCCTAAATCTAGTAGGGCTAGTATTTTTCTTATCAACCACCCCATTCTTATGGCTTCTTTAATTTAGCTTCCAGCAAGTACAAAATCCATAAAACTAGCCATTGTATTTCCCAACAAGTAACCACAATATGGTTCTTCTAATAAGTCAATATAGACAGATATTAATTCTTTTTAAGGGAGAGGAGGAATGATTCTAACTACCATGCCCCTTCATCTTTAAGCGTATTCCCTAAAGGACTCATTTTTCTTCTTACTCATTGTGCATAATTCCTAAATTGAAGGAGCTGTCTCAATTTGAGCTTTCATTGCTCATAGAATACCTAAGCTAATTTCTCCTAAGTATTGATTTAGCTAAGATTGAGCTGGGTATACTAGATCAATGTAGGCCTTATTAGATTATCATGGAAGATGATGAATTACTAACCAACGGTCTCATTACTCACACACAGCTCCGAGGACTCTAATCCCTCACTCAGCGAATTCTCTCTTGACAACCTACTAATGACGAGAAAGTTTATGCTAAAGGAATATGGCTGAACTCATTGAGCTCCCTAAATGGTCATACGTTGATCTACACACTCGGTAGTGACAATACCGACTGTTCCCTTACCAAGAACCCTATGCCGAGTTAACCGACCAATAGCTGCCGAGAAGCTCTTACCGAGTGATGAGAGACTTGTTTAAATGGCCGAGTAGTTTTCTCTCGACATAGCACCATCTCTCTCATCCTAACCCCCTTAATACCGCAACATTTTGACCCTTCTCGACTGCTGTGCTAAGAGAATTTTCATACGGGACCAATGTTGTATTGCCAGCTGTCCACCTCACTTAACTACTTTTCAATTTTTGGTCTTTTATCATTTTTATCCCTTTTTGTATATACTAGGAATCCCATTTTTGTATATACTTTCTTGTAATTTTTTTATTTGTAATACTGCCCTAGGGACTTACTATAAATAATCATTTTCTCTTGTAAGCCATAGATAACTTACATCTTAATACTGAATATTCTATTCTTGTAAAACAATTCTCTCTAAGTCTATACCCCTTACACTCTTATCTAATCTTACCGAGTAGCTTACAATTAGTGGTAGGTGGACCTTGATATCAACTTATACGTCATATCAAGTGAGGTGTCAAGTCATATTGTGTTCGTTGGTGAGTCACATCCTCCGAACAGTTTTATGTCAACTACTCTTGTTTGATTGTAGATCGTTTCCCTCTAATTTTCTTCAATATCTCGAATGAACCATTTCAGTTCAAATCTACTATGGTAAGTCCTAAGGATAACTGAGTTCTTAGGCATACCATATATTCATAGTATCAGAGCTTAAGGTTGAGACCGTGAGTTGTGTAGTGTTAGTCTGCTATGTCTGCTGTTCAAGATATTGGTGTGTGTGAAATGCATTTGAGTGTGTCCTAGCTATGGCTTCATATTGAGAATGTCAAACCCAAGTATATAAGGAAAAATTCATGAAGTCGAGAGTGATGCTCATGGTTGTAGTCGTGTTAACCAACAAATACCATGTATTACTGATGAGCAAATACAAGATCTTATTGCTATTGTGGCCAACTTAGCTATCTCAGTAAACAGGGTCATAAAGGCTAGATTGTATGAAAGAGTTGCTGAGCAAGGTCAAGAAATGAGAGATAGGCCAAGGAGGCAGATGAATGAGCAAGCTCTAGAAGTCTTTCCTATGAACCAAGCAACATCGCAACGTGTTGATAGAGTCATGAGAAGAAGGTTAGAGTTAGATGAAGTGAAAGAGTACGAAGAAGAAGAAGACCAGTATGATGGGATTGATGAGCGTGAGTTTAAAGCTCCAAGAGGTGTCGAGTATCTTAAGGTATAGATTCCAAGCTTTAACGGGTCTGGTAGTGCTGATGACTACCTAGACTAGGAAGAGAAGATAGAAAAGATATTCGATTTCTATGATTATGAAGATGCTGTCCGCATTAAGGTGGCTGTGTTAGAATTTTTTGGATATGCGACAATGTGGTGGAAGAAACTAAAGAATGTTCGCCTGAAGGCCTAACGCGAAGTCTGAACATGGAACAAGATGAAGAGAGTTTTGAGAAGTAGGTTTGTTCCCAAACACTACAAACAAAATACTTTTCGGTGACTCCAAGACATGAGGCAAGGTATCAAACCTATAGACGACTATGCTCGAGAGTTTCAGTTGCTCATGATATAATGCAATCTTAATGATCTTAAGGCCGAAACTATAGCACGATTCATCTTGGGACTCCAAGCTAAGATTGGTCATGTTGTAGAACTATAGAGCCTCATAACTCTAGATGAAACCATCCGTGTAGCTAGAGAGTTAAAAGGCAACGGCGGAACTAGGCTAGCCGAATCCCGAGTAATAGAACACTAATGCCAAATAGGAATGGCCCACCGAGTAAAGTAGGGAATAACAAGGTATCAAACAGTTCCAAGGTGGAATGCTAAGGTTACATGCTGAGTCGACTAGACGAGGGTCGAAGTAAGAGTAAGACCAAGGAACCTGAGATCCAAAGAGACCAAGGTCATAGTTCAGGATGGAAAACCCAAGAAATCAAGTGTTTTAAGTTTCTTGGCTATAGACACGTAGCTAGTCAATGTTCGAACCATCGAGTCATGACCATTAGGGGAGATAAACCCCAGTTTGAAGTAGAAAATGCGAGTGAAGGAGAGGAAGAAGTAGCAACTGATCAAATGTTAGAAGAATTTGAGGAAGATTAGGAGGTTGAGATACCCCCTGAGGGCAGGGTAGAGTATTGCTTTGTTGTTCGGCGATCTCTCAATATTTTTGTAGCTAATGAGAATGGGTAGAAAGAGAACCTTTTTCATATGAATTGCCGGGTGAATGGCAAGTTATGCGCTGTGATCATCGATAGAAGGAGTTGTACTAACGTCATCGCACAAGGGGTAGTTAAGGCTACGAAATTACCAACTCTTCCACACCCCAAGTCGTCCAAGATTCACTGGCTGAATGAGAAAAGAGGATTATACGTTTCTGAGCAAGTCAGAGTGTCAATTACTATTGGTGATAAGTACAGGGACGAGGTGCTGTGTGACGTCCTGCCCATGTGTGCATCCTATATATTACTCGGCTGACCGTGGCTATTTGACTTAAGGATGTTACACGATGGGTATAGAAATACCTACATGTTTCAAAAGGACGAGAAGAAAATTATATTGACACCAATGAGTCTTAAGGAAGCGTAAGAAGCCTAGGAAAAGGTTGTTAGGTCTCTACAACAGAAGTCTTTAGTGATTTCCCAAGCTCAGTTTGCACAAGAGGTCAAGCCCGAGGACTATGTACTCTTCTTGGTTAGGAGACTCCTAGAGGTTAGAGAGATCAAGAACATACCTACTAAAGTGCTGCAATTATTTTAGGAATTTGCTAACCTCTTCCCTGCCAAGATGCCAAAAGGATTACCTCCCTTGAGAGGAATTAAGCATTGCATTAATCTTCAACCTGAAACAACCTTATCGAATCGACCCACCTATAGACTCAATCCTGAACAGGCAATCAAGCTAAAAAAGCAAGTTGATGAGTTCGTAGATTGTGGATATGTTCACGAGAGCATGAGCCATGTGTCGTCCTAGCCGTATTAGTACCAAAGAAAGATGGATCATGGAGGATGTGCATTAATGGCCGTACCATCAACAAGATTACTGTGAAGTGCCAATACCTGATCCCGTGGTTAGATGACATGTTCGATGAGTTGCATGGTGCACACATATTTTCAAAGATAGATCTAAAGAGTAGCTATCATCAAATGCGAATGAGAATAGGAGATGAATAGAAAACAGCCTTTAAGACTTGAGATGGTCTATTGGAGTAGATGGTTATGCTGTTTAGTTTAACTAACGTGTCGAGTACATTCATCCGACTCATGAATCATATGCTCTGAACATTGATAGGCAAATGCATTATGTTTTATTTTGACGATATTTTAGTCTACAGTGCTAACCTTCTCGTTCTTATTGAACATTTGAGATTGGTGTTTAACATACTCCGTGTTGAGAAATTATTCAGCAACCTAAAGAAATGCACGTTCTATCAGAGCAAGGTCGTATTCCTTGGATATGTCGTTTCAAGGAGTGGAGTTCGAGTTGATGAGGAAAAGGTCAAAGCTATTAATAAGTAGCCTACGCCAACTAGTGCTATCGAGGTCAGGAGCTTCTATGGCCTAGCCTCATTCTATCGAAGATTTATCCAGAACTTTAGCTCCATAACTGCGCCATTGATTGAATTAACCAAGAAGAACATTGAGTTTAAATGGACAGAAAAGGCTTAGAGGAGTTTTGAAGATGTTAAGAGTAAGTTGACGTCTGCTCTAGTACTTGCCTTACCAGATTTCGAGAAGGTTTATGAGGTTGAATGTGATGCATCTGGTGTTGGCATTGGTGCTATACTTATGCAAGAGCGCCAACCCATTGCTTACTTCAACGAAAAACTTCGAGGTACTGCCCTGAATTACTCAACCTACGATAAGGAGTTATATGCCCTTGTTTGTTCACTCCAAAGTTGACAACAATATCTATTGCTGAGAGAACTCATCATCTATTTGAATCATGAATCTCTTAAGTATCTTCGCGAGCAACAGAAGCTTTCTTAGCGTCACACCAAGTGGGTTAAGTTCTTGGAGACCTTTTGTAATGTCATCAAGTATAAGAAGGGAAGCACCAATACAATAGCTAATGCACTTTCTCACCATTATACCCTCATCACAATGTTGCAAGCTAAAATGCTTGGATTTGGCACTTTACTTAATCGATATGGGCATGACCTACATTTTGAGCCTTTAGTAGCTAAGTGCAGTGATAGAGTAGCTATGGACGGATTCTACTTGAGTGAGGAATTCTTGATGAAGGGTAAGCAGATTTGCATGCCGAGTGGTTCTACAAGGGAGCTACTGGTTCGAAAAGCTCATATTGAGGGTTTGGCTAGCCATTTTGGGGAAAAAAGGATGATTGAGATATTGAAAGAGCATTTTTACTGGCTTGGGATGATGAGGGATGTGCACCAAATACTTGAGAGGTGTAAGGTGTATAAGTATGCAAAAAGGAGGAGAGAGCCATATGGAGAATATACACCCCTACCAATTCCTAAGCGGCTATGGAAAGATATAAGCATAGATTTCATACTCGGCCTTCCCTACACGTCGAGAAGACACGATTTGATCATGGTAATGGTCGATCGGTTCAGCAAGATGGGCCACTTCATCCCTTGCCATAGAATTAATGATACTTTATTCATCGCTAACCTCTTTTTGCAGGAAATTATGCGACTGCATGGAGTACCAAGGAGTATTGTGTCCAACCGTGATTCCAAATTCATGAGCTTTTTTTGGAAGACCTTATGGAGGAAACTTAGCACCAAGCTCCTGTTTAGTACCTCTTACCACCCCCAAATAGACGGCCAAATTGATGTAGTTAACAGAACCATCGATAATCTCCTGTACGCCACTATTGGAAAGAACTCTCATAATTGGGATTTATGCCTATCTATCATTGAATTTGCCTATAATTGCTCAACTCATAGCTCTACTACAACGTCACCATTTAAGGTTATTTATAGACTTAACCTAAACCTACCCTTAAACTTAGTTAACAATCCGTCTACACAAGGGGAGAGTCAATCCGGCCTGTAACGTACTAACGAATTTCATAGGTTGCACCAAAGAATTGCCAAGCAACTAGCCAAAACTATGGCCCAACAGAAGGAAATGGAAAGTCGTAGAAGGAAACGAATTGTTTATACTTCTAGAGACCTTGTCTGAATCCATCTAAAGTGGATGGATCCTATAGGATCCTGAGGCACATTAATGATAATGTCTATGAGATTGAGCTACCCGAAGGTTTCGGTTTATCTACCAAATTCAACGTCACCAACTTAACTCCATATGTGCTCGAAGATGATGAAGACCGAGATTTAAGGGAAAATCTTCAACAACCTCGGAGAACTGATGAACTGCCAACCAATGGTCCCATTATTCGCGCACGGCTCCAAGGACTCCAATCCCTTACTCCGCAAATTCTCTCTTGGCAACTTACTGATGATGAGAAAGTTTATGCCAAAGGAATGTGGTTGAACTCATTGAGTTCCCCGAATGCTCATATGTTGATCTACATACTCGGTAGTGATGATGCTAACCGTTCCCTTGATAAGGACCCTGTGCCGAGTTAACCGACTAATAACTGCTGAGAAGCTCTTACCGAGTGACAAGAAACTCACTTAAATGACCGAGTAATTTTCTCTTGACATATCACCATCTCTCTCATCCTGGCCCCTTTAATGCCGTAACATTTTGACCCTTCCTGACTGCTATGCTCAAAGAATATTTGTATGAAACCAATGTTGCACTACCAGTTGTCCACCTCGTCTAACAGTTAATTATTTTTCCATTTTTAGTCTTTTGTCCTTTTTACCCCTTTCTACATGTACTAAGAATTCCCTTTTTGTATATAGTTTCTTCTAATTTCTTTATTTGTAATACCGCCCTAAGGACTTACTACAAATAGTCATTTTCTCTTGTAAGCCAAAGATAACTTACATCTTAATATTGAATATTCTGTTCTTGTAATATAATCCCCTCTAAGTCCATACTCCTTACACTCTTATCTAATCTTACCGAGTAGCTCAATATTAGTAGTGAATGGATCTTGACATTAGCTTATGCATCATATAAAGTGAGGTATCGAGTCGTGTTGTATTCATTAGTAAGTCATATCCTTCAAACAGCTTTATGTCAGCTACTCTTGTTCGATTGTGGATTGTTTCCCTCTAATTTTCTTTGAAATCTCGAAGGACTCATTTCAATTCAAATCTGCTACGGTAAGTTCTAGTGATAATTGAGCTCTTAAGCATACTAGAAAATTTGTGCCATGAGTTGATTATTTTTAACATATATGCCCATCTTAACGATGTATAATTTGGTATGTAGCTTTAAGCATCCAGTTTCATTGGATTTCTTAAACTCTAATACTTTGAATTTTTATGGATAGGCCCTAACATCATACGTTGAAAAGTCAATAATCCCAACCTACTCGAATCCATCATCATTCCTAAGTGCTCTCATCTTTTCAGTTATCTGTTAAGTTAGCTTCCTTTCCAAGTCTTGGATACTTTCTTGATTTGGAGGTAGGTTTACTAAGAAAGAATTAGTCTTAGGTTAGAAAGTAGGATTAATCTTCTCTTTAAGAAAAGGTCTTTTAATAGATTTCCCTCGTTAGGCTTCTAAGTGCTTTTCATTTGATGACATTGTGGCTCTGAGGAAAATGATATTGTCAACTAAAAAATTCATCTATTTAATTACTTTCCCTACTATTTGCTCTAATGAAAGAAACCTTACTTTTGTAAGGTTAGTGCCATCAAGTTTGTTGTTATTTCTATTGTTGGCCATTACTCCTAATAAGAACCCTCACCTGCTAGCAACTTATTTTATTCTCTTTTTTTGAAAAAACAAACACTTTTCTTTTTAAGAGAGAGGAAAGGACTTATTTAAAAAGTGGAATATAAGGATAAGGCTTATTTACAAGTTGTGAGAAAGGGGTAGAAAAACATTTCTAAGGAATCGAGACCCTAAATATTTACAATCAATCATTAATAATCTATAGGTATTTAAAAGGTAACCCACAAGAAATATAATCCTAAGGATGTATAAGTTGACAAAAGATTAGAAAGAGTTGGAATGGAAAGCATTGAGAAAAAGACAAAATCAAATATTTACAATTATGAGCCTACTTAGAAAATTTCCCCCTTTCACAAAGTTATATAAGCCAACCATAAATATTTACAGGTAAAAAAATATAATATGAAGGCATGCAGTTGTAGAGAGGGGAGTTGACAAATTGACTATAATGTAGCAAAAAAAAAAAAAAATTATTGCATTTTTGAAGTTTCCACTATATTATAGATAATCCCTAAAGTCTAGATCTTCTTTTTCTTATGGTGTCTTAGCTCCTCTTCAATCTTCTTCCACTTCTTTAGCTCAACTGCCTCAATCCATCTGGCAACTTAAGAAATATCTTTAGTGTGGAACTTCTAGAAAGCTCTAACCTAATAGTAGATAGCAATATCTTTAGAGAGTTCAATGATAACAGCAAACGCATTAATAAGATTCATCTTCTAGATGTCTTTCCTATGAAAGAAGTCAAGTTTATGGCTTCAATCAAGGATAATAAACTAAACTATGAGTAAAGCCATATTAGTCTTTAATTCTCCATTCTTCTCTTCTTGGAAACAACCGAGCAATTTGACTTGTGCTTTAGTAGCATTAGGATGTAAAACTTCCTTTCTAAAAATTGGGTCACTAGCTCTATAATCATGCGATGTATGTGAAATATCCCATTAGGAAATAAAATAGTCCCAAATACTATCGAGATAAGGGCATTAACTCTATGTTGTTGCCAATCTTTAAAGCTACCACAAAAGAGTTTCTAATTATAGTTGGACGAGGTCACAAACCAAGTAAAAAGATCATCTACCTTAATAATTCTCCTGTAGAGATCTACCCATATTTCACATATTTCAGATTCACGGAGGCCTAGGAGTCTATGGAAGATCTTTGTAAGGCTAGTTGTAATATTTGGGACATATCTTCCATTTCCGACAATGGAGACTCCTAATAGATAGGAGTATTCTTCAATGGTTAGGCTTACTTAGTATGGGCTAAAACAAAAAAAAAAAAAATTGACTCTAAAGGTCCTAAAAGTAAACCATATACCATGGTGATATTAGTCTAGACTTTAAGCAATGAGAGGACAAGCTTAATCTTGTCTTCAATGACTTTTTGTTGATTTGGATTGAAAAATCAAAACCATCTTTTAAGCATTCCCTTAGGCTCTAGAGGGTCGTGAATATGGACTTCTTTGAAAATGGTCGATGTAAGAGAAGACCTAACTATTTTATACAACAAGGATAAAAGGAAAATTACATCAAAACTGTCCTATTTGTATGAGAATTATATTGATGACAAGAAGAAAACATTCACAAGAAAAAAAATTAGGAAACTTCATAATTAATCTCTTTTTGTCTTGCCACATCATATCAATTTTCCAATTTTGGGAAAAAGGTTTGTGAATGCAATTAGGGTAGGTTATAAAGGTCTTTAAGCTCTATAATCTCATACACTTTTAGGAAAGTAATTCATTAATCACATTAAAGCTTAAGTAGGGTAGCCTAATCAACCCCGAGCGGTGGTTAACTCATTACAACTGAAGCCTACACAATGGCTTCCCTCCTAAGGTCCTAAGAGGACTGAGGTTTGAGGTTTGACCCTATCTATCCTATATCCTTGATGTAATCAATCCCCCAATGTCCCAAATATAATACATGCAAAAGTGAATATGACAATTTAAAATAAGTATATGAAATAAATAGATAAACAAATAAATAAATAACATAGGTATTTTAAAAGGCAAATTCAATTTCAGAAAGTTTTTAAGTGACTAGCCCTCTTGATGTTTCCAGTAGAGTTGTAAAGCTATCGAGCCTTATTTTTTCCAGTTTTATTAATTTTTCTTAATTCGATCAATATTAAACCCTATCCGTTTAATATTAATCATCGACTAAGAATCAAGGAAAATCTAAGTTTTTAAATGTGTTTTGAAAATACTTAAAGTCACCACTGAACTAGAGTTGGGAAAAGGTTTAGATTAAAATCAATTAGGTACATTAATTTTAATTTAAACACTACGTTGCGTAAAAAAACCTTTTTTTTTTATAAAAGGTTTTTGTTTTTTTAAACTAGAGATTTTGGATCCAAGTGCTATCCTATTAAACCCTTAACAAATACTACTTTTAATTTTCTAAATTTAGATTTACTTTTCAATATACCCTTAAAAAATAAAACATCTAATCATAGGTAAATAGCATCCAAAAAAGAATCATTGAATTATTATTTACAAATATGGAAAAAAAAAAACTTTCCATATTTTAAGTCGCCTCGTATTTGTATATAAGTGCTTACGTACCCGTTATTTGAGATCAAACTTCTGTAGTTCGTTTTCGAAAATGATAGCCAGTTGAAGATTTTTAATTTTGAAAAAGAGTTAGATTGAAATTTCTTAACCTTTTAAATTTATTTTGAAAATCTTCTAAAGGGTCTTAATGGTTTATTTTAAAGAGTTTTAGAGTATGCTAAGAGATTGATTTATTTTTAATTTTTGAAAAACAGATTCTTTTCTAAGTGGTAAAATGCGTTTATTATATTATTTTATTTTATTTTTCCATTTTTATTATTCTTATTTATTTCCTTTCTTTCTATTCCTTATTTTCTTATTATGAAAAAAGAAAATGTCAAACTAAGCTTTTTTTCTTTTTCTTCTTCTTCTTCTTCTTCTTTTCAGTTTTTTTTTTTCAAGCTACAAATGCAATACACCAATAAATATATACGTAAGTAAAAAATGATAATAAATAAATAAACTAAAACAAAACTAGATCGAATAGAGAAAGATTAAGTTGAGAGTTGAGTCTAGAGAGGTTAGATAAGTTGGGTCAAGTTACTCGTTACCCATTGTATGTTGAGAGAGGGAGGAGAACAGCGTCATCGAAGGTAGCTAAAGGCAATTTCTAACAGTGTCTAAAGTGGGTAATCCTACTTTTGTATGGATCTTGTTAAGGATAAAGGTGTTGGTGATGGTTCAATGGCCAATGGTGGCCGTCTGGGGGTCATCGGAGAGTGGTAGTTATGGTCATTTGCAATCGCGGCAAGGGCTTACTAGATGTTGATTGTGGGTTAAGTTTTATATTTTCATGCATTGGGAGTTTAGCCGGGGTGTTACTTTGGGGTGGAAACAATCAAAGAGTGGTGGTTTCACAAGGGAAGGGTGATAAGGGCTTGTTTGAAACCCATAAGGTGGTTGTTTGAGCACTTAGAGGTACGGTAGAGCACAGAAGTTGTTGGTTTTGTGACTTTAGGGCCTAGGAAGTTCAGCCATGGTGTTAGAATAACTCAAAGAGCTTCACTTCGAAGTTCAAGATAGAGAGAGAGGGAGAAAAGGTTACACCTAAAGAGAGAAAGAGATTTTAGGGTTTGAAATGAGTGTTTCAAATGAATGATCTTGATTGAATTGAGCTCCTTGACCTCCTTTTTATATTGATTCAAGCTTGAAGTAGTTTGGGAAAGTCATATTCCGCAATAATTCAAATCTTTGCAATAATGGGTTTTTGATGAATTCGATCCGAATTAACTATGACTTCGATGAATTAGGAGGTCAAAACTACATCTGTAACACTCGTTCTTACCGAAATGGAAGATTAGAAGCTTTAAAAAACACTTCATAGCTTGAATCATGGATATTCAATTTTAGAGGAAAAGTTATGTACTACAATTTTTTTCGATTTTCAAACCTTATTTAAACCTCGCAAAGATCGAATCTAGATAAGCTCTTAGGCTCTATTCGAGGTAGACTATATGGAGAACTAGAATCACCGACTAATTGTTGTATTCTCACATGAAAATTGTGTAAAAATGAGGCCAAAATGGAGGGTGTGGATGGTTTTTATTGGGGAAAAGGAAGGAAACAAAAGGAAAAAGAAAGAAAGAGAAAGAAAGGGTATTAACATAGCACTAACGTGGTGCCATGTCAGCCGTACGACCAAATCATGTAATGTCACATGTTGAACATGTAGCTAAAGCCGACGTATCGTATACCACATGTCAAACACGAAACACAACACATGTTTAGGGATGCTAATGTGGTGCCACATCAGTTCGCGTTTACAACCAAATGATGCTATGTGTTAGCGATGGACACGTGGCCTAATAGCAAGCAAACATATGGCAGGTGTGTTTTATAAGGAAAAAATAAAAAGTACTTTGCGCCTTTGGTGAGATTCAAACCCCAGATTTCCAAGTCATATGCCATGTTAAGTTAAGTGTAGAACCATTAGGCCATTGGCTTATACCTCGCTTATATGTGTAATCAAATTGCACATATGAATAAGATCAGCCTAGGTTAGATTTAAATCTAAGCTCAAGCCCAATATGCCTCTTCTCTTTTCATCCAAAGCCCTAAAAACACATAAATTTAATAAAAACTTAAACTACCTAAAAATTTTATTATTTATAAATTTATTTGTTCTAATTTTCCAAAATTTTCCAAATACTCTACTTTTTATAATTGTTCTATATTTTTGTACTTTTCTAAATTTTTTATTTTTTCTAACTTTCCTTTTTTTTGTATTTTTCTAAATTTTTAATTTTTTGTGTTTTTTTTCTAAATTAAGACCCTTTTTTCCTATTATATAACAAAAATTAAAATTAAGTAAAGGCAAAAAAAAAAGGTATGTACAAGCTAAAGATGAGGGTTTCACTTGCGAGGATAGAGATGAACCGTATGTTTTACACTAAACTAAGGTTTTGATCTACACTTATGCCTACTCTCTTGTACTATGCTTAGGGTTTTGACCGTAACTAAGATAAAGACACCACAGTTGTTGAACAGAGAGGACGATGTGATGAGGTTCTCACTGTAATGTGGGTTGTTGCAACATGATGACAATAATTTTGAGAAATATTATGGTTTCAATCGCTTGTTTCGCTCAACATTTAAGATTTCACTCCTTCTCTCTCCAATGAAAAGAATCACACTTTAGTTTGCCTCTTTCTATCTAAAGAAATTCGATAGATTTTTGGTTAGGTTTTTATCCCATCCATTTGACTTTGTTGTTCTTTTTTTTCCTCTTCTCTATTTCTACCTAGAGGCTGGACATCTACGTAGCTCCTTAAGTCTTAGTTTCACAAGTTATGATACGTATCGAGCTGTATTAGTTGAAGAATCCACCTAGGCTAATAGCATCTGACGGAGTTAAGCCAAGTACTAAATATGACAACTAAAAGTTAAATTAGGTACTAAATTAGCCAAATAGAAGTTTAGATAGTATCGAGTCTAGGTTTTTTTTTTCTCTTGATTTTTATAAATTAATCTTCTTTAAACCAATCAATATTAAACCGTACCCGTTTAATACTGACCATTAACTAGGGTTTAAAAAAAATTGTTTTTTTAATTTTGAAAATATTTTTGGAGTTACTACCCTACCGAAGTTAAGAAAAAAAAATTAAGTTATAACCAATTAGGTGGATTGGTTATAATTTAATTCATGGTCTTTTGATAAAAGCAATTTTTAAAATGGTTTAAAGAACTAAAAAAATAGGTCTGGGGTTAGAATTTTTAAACCCTTTATGAGTACCATTAACTTTCCAATTTTAAACCTAATCCCTTAAAATCACCTTTCAATAATTATCTTAGAAAAATGAAATTTAATCATTTATTAACAAATTTGAATAATGTAAAGTAAAATGGAAGAATGGGTTTTTTTTTTTTTTCATTTTTTACTGTTGCCCCATCAGTGTTGATGTACCTGCTATTTAGAATCAAATGTATGTAATTTTTTTTTGAAAATTTTAGTGGGTTGATTTATTCTAACTTTTGAAAAAGACCAAGTTTACGTTTTTACTCATTTTAAGTTTATTTAAGGAAAATTTTCTAAGGATTCTAATTAGGGTTTTATTTTTGAAAATTCTAAAGAAAAAAGTCTTAACTTAAAAAGAGAATCAGTTGTTTTTATTTATTTTATTTTTGGAAAAAAACCAATTTTTCTAAGTGTCAAAATGACTTTTATTCACTACACTATTTATTATATATATATATATTTATATTATCTTATTTATTTATTTCATTTGATCTATTTTTATTATTTATTGTCTAAGTTTTAACCAGGAATATAAAAATAGAGAAACAAACCAAACTATTCTATCTTCTTTTTCTTTTCTTTTCTTTTTTTTTTTATATTTACAAATACATGAATAATAAATAAATAATTAATTAATTATGTAGACTAGGTTGGCTCGAGCAACTCCAAACTCCTCTTCAGTAGCAACTTTACTAGGGTGGTTTCAAACGCTTATTAACGTCAAAGCGAGTGGGGAATGAAAGATTTATATCTTCCGTATTGGACTTAGGGGGTTATACTTGATGCCCTGGCGATTGAAGTCCATTTAGGTGGTGGTCGAAGGCGATGGCTTACAGTGGTTATCAATGGTGGCATACAGTGGTTGCTAGAAGTGAATGGAATGTTGAGTCTTGGTTTATTTACCACCACGAAGTCAGTCATGGTGGTAGTTTTAAAAGAAGATGCCTAGAGAGAGAGAAAGAGAGAGAGAGAAAGGATTGAAGATCGAGAGAGAGATGTGATTTCTGATTTTTGGTGTTTTTTGGAATGGATTAAAGAACTCTATTTATACTAAACTAATATCGAACAACTTGGGAAAGTTTAAAAACCGATTTAAATGTATTAATGAATTTTGACTCGAAAAATAAAAATTTTTTTTCCAATTTTTGTCTTCAATTTTAAATGCGTTTTTAACTAAATTTGGACTAGTTTTTAGGTGAATTCAAAACTAGGTCATATATAGTATTTGATTTTATAAAAAATTAAAAAAGATTGTTAATGTGCGATAAATGCCTATAAATTATCCTTAAACACAGCTCCTCATGTTTGGAAAAGAAAAGGAAGAAAACTAGAAATCAGGGGCTAGTCACATGTAGGGCATATGCCACGCGCGCGTTTGAGCAACGCACCCCCTGCTGCATCCAAACTGAACAAAGATTTGCCTTGTTTAGATATTGCGGACCAATTTTTGATTCGCATCAAATAATTTTTTTCCTTTATTTTTTGGTAAATAAAATAAGCTAAAAACTAAAATTTAAATATCTATTGTAAAAGTCCTATTTTAGTTACACGTTAAGGTCTTATTACTATTATATATATACTTTTTCCTTTCAAAAAGAAAAAGGCACTTCATGCCTAATTAGATTTGAACTCTAAACCTCTAACTTAATGTAATGTTAATGTTGAAGTAATTATTCGTTAAGCCGTTAGTTTATATCTTATTTAAATTACACATATAGATTGGGTCAATTTAGGTTAGATTTGAATCTAAATCTAAGCCTAATAGTCATTTCCTTATTTTATCTAAATAAAAGATTCTACTCTATTTAATTTTTTTTATTTTATAAATTTCTTAAATCATCTATTTTTTGCATTTCTTACATTTTTTTTTCTTAAATTTTCTATTTTTTGTATTTTTTTTAAGTTCTTATCTTTTGGCTTTTTTAAATTTTCTACTTTTTTTTTTGTATTTTTCTTAATTTAAGACCATTTATCTTATTGAAAGAAGAAAAAAAAAATGGAGGTAAAATTGAGTGTCTATAGATAGTAAATTGAAAAAATTGATGAAGTTGAGATACTAATGGTGATATTTAATCCCAAAAATAAATACTACTTAAAATACTGAATATAGGATTGCTATTATAAATAGGCGAGTGTAATAATCGTCCATAAACCACTGCTGTTTACAATAGCTATTGCTATTTTTACTGTAATGTGGTCTCTCTCTCACAAAATAATATATCCATGTCTTTCTCTTCGAAATCCACGTCACCGTAGTTTTTAATGCTAAATCGCACATATGGTGTGAATTCGAGTATATAATTGGCGGAAAAGTTCAATCATGTAATTATTACACGTTTTCATAATTTCTATAGACACATCGTTTGAGACAAACAGTATGCTTCAATGGAGACACTTGTCACTTTCTTTTCCAGGAGTGTCATGTGCTCATCATGTTGACATTATCGAAAAACTATCCAATCGTCAGTAGACTGCACAATAATATTAAATTGTTCACAGCTAATTAGAGGCCATGTTCCGAAAAGAGACATGAACAAGAAGTTCGTTGAAAGCTTTTTGAGTTGTGCCACGACATGGAAGTGGTCACCAACCAATGCCTCAACACCTCCTTTCTCTTAAAATACACCAGTCGACCATGTGTAATGCCGGTGGATGTTAGATGGTGGTTGCATTGCATGCCCGCGCTCCTCATTCGCCACTTTATCTTCAAGTCTGATTTGAGTTTCGAATAACTTATTTAATCAAACGCAATAGATTGTGAGATCTTAAAATTATATATTTATTTTTCATAATTTATTTCTCATAATGTTAAAACATTCATTTATATCAAAACTTTAAATTAAAAGTTATTTATGATCATTTTAACAATAATTTTTATATTTGGATAATTGTTTAAGAGATGCACGTTAAAAAATCTATCTACACTAGATTAATAGTTTTCGGTGCATATCTACAAACTATCCCTCCAATTTTTTTCCCAACAGGTACCAATTAGTACCACAACACTATTAATTTTATAGCTTAATAGGAGCCAAATCAATCTCATAATGAAGTGGTTTCGGAAAGTCAAATAGCAAAGTAAATTTTGGAAGAAACATCTGTCTTTTATATAGGTGTTTTATCAGTTTTGTATTGTGATTATGATGTTGATGATGATATGGATGTATATATCCGCATACATGCATAATGCACGCATCGAATTTCCAGGTGATGTTCACTGTCAAGAGATAAGACGTTGACGAGTGCCTATTTCCTTCCTTGGACCTAAGTGGATGCCAATTTGATTGCACTTTCAGATTTGTCTGCAAACCACTGGAAATTTCTATGTGCATTGAACGTGTTTGATTTATATTTATATATTGAAAAATGTTTAACATACCGAGTTTTTATTCCAAAACTTTACAATAGAATGAACCATTTATGTTTTGTCGTGGGACAATGTTAAAATTATGATATGAAATTTATATACTTTATAATACTAAATTTATATCCAATCAAACTTTTATTTACCAAATCTATTATCCCCTGTTTAATCATTTAGGCTTAATAATTTTCATCCAATAAGTATTTATCACGTTATCTAATATTTCAAGATGATAGATTTGGTAATTTTGATAAGTTAAAATTCGATTAAGTAAATATTGAGTAGCTACAAACTTTAGGTAAAATATTTGACAAGCAAAAATTGAATTAAGTAAGATATTTAACAACTTCAGATTTTGGGATATAAAATTAAAAAAAAAAAAAAAAGAAAAACACCCTTTTTTGTTGGTTATATTATCACTGAAATTAAAATTGTTTGTGGTTACTCGAATGACCAATCAAAAAGATCCATACAAATGTCCGGTACAAAAATCACTGCTTTTATATATTTGCAATTGATGGAAATATATCATACAAAAAACTCCATATATTTACAGCTCAAGATGGCATACCAACCAACTTTTCCCTTTTACAGAAAATCACACAAAAAAAAAGGATAATAATAATAATAATTCTGACGCATAGAATCTACCCAACAAAGTAAGAAAGGGGAGACAAAGAGTTTGAGATGGAATATATTGTTGCCAAGGAAAGTAGAGCAACCCAAAGGAGAGTCGTTCTATTTCTTTTTTTTTTTTTGGATGTTCTTAGTAACATTCAAAGGAATCTTATTTACTGAGCAAGGAATTAAACAATATCCTTTCACCGGAAATTACTAAATGTAGGCTGCAGCCAGAGGCTCACCACCTTTAATCTTTGTTGGACTTTAAATCATAGATCTGATGCTAAGAAATTGAAGCTGATACCATTGGTAACATCTATTTTCCAACATGTGGTTAATAATTAAGCCAATAAGTATCTGATCAACTTTTTTTATCCAATCGACTCAAAGTTCCTAACCCGCTTGATTTATATCCGTTTCAGGCTTGTAAATCCTCCTCGGTTTTCACCATCAACCAAAATATGGGGCTTTGCACTATTCGCTCTATATACAAATCTTAAGTTTCCACCTTAAAGTCGTGCTTCAAGTATCTTATGATCTAACTTACAGCCTGAAAATTGTACTTTTAGTGACACCACATTAGAGTTGTCCTTTTAAGTATTCATTTGTGATGACATTGTGGTTAAAAACATTAAAACGAGTCCATCTCAAGAGATAGAAACGTTTGTGCATTTTTTTCATCTCTAGGAATCTTCATCTAGACCTGGTGAATGGGTCGTGCCTCTGCCAGATGTGTCAAACAGTTGCATACCTTACGTGTTCATATTTTTTCGTGTTGAAGCCCAACATACCTGTTTGCCTATCGGCCGCGTGCTTGTATGCCCATTTCTTCAGCGTGCCACGCATTTATCTGTATGCTTTTAAATATACTGGGCTGCATATATATGTTACGATTTTTTAGAAAATTTCAGCGTCTTTTTCGAATATCTATCATACTGTCATGAATAAAAAAAAATGTAAAAAATAAAATTCAAAGTATTTACATAATTTTTAATCAAAATTGAATTCATGAATAAAGCAAAAATAGAACTCAATTTCATTGATTTTCTACTCCAAAAGGAGAGGAGAATGTAGAAGGGTTAGAAGATGTGTTAGACTACTTCCTTAGAATTCATTCTTGAAATAGGATTAGACTAATATGATAACAAAAATAGGACGAGACTAAAATGAGAACATAGCTACTGATTATTTTTGTTTGAAATAATGTAAGAAGAAATTTCCATATTAGATGTGTTCATATGTCTATGTGAACAAATTATGTTTAAATGAATACTAGTAAGGACCAAAGAAAAAAAAAAGGGAAAAACAAGCATAAGAGATAAAAGAAGAAGTAAACAAAAACAAAAATGAGGACAAATCTGGTGAAACAAAAATAAGTGAAAATACACAGAAATAAATAAATGCAAAATTGTATAAAAGTCCCAAATAAATTTTAAACTAGAAAAGAAAAAAGTGAAGATAAAGTGGATCGATAAGCTCAGGTGATATGAGTATAAGAATTGTACTCTGAAAAATTTGCATCCTGCTACTACTCTAAAAGTTTGAAAAGATGAATATTTGTTTAAGTAAATTGAATATAATCCACATTCATATTCATGTATAAGCTCATTGATATTCAAACTGAGGAAGGATGGAAATAAAATAATTGGATTTAAGATATTTAATGGCTAATAGTTGTGATATTAACCTATGCATAGATAAATGATGAGTCTTCAGACAATAGTGACCTATTACTTATACTTGCATAAATATCGACCATGACTTCTTGTTAAACTTCAATGGTAGAATATTGTTTGAGGATAAGTGAAAAGCTGCACTTGGGGGGTGCAATAATTGAAAATTTTGCATGTTAGTTTCCAGGATAATATAGCCTCTATTTCGTGGACCTATTATGGCTAAGATTGGGAAAAAAAAAAAAAGTGAACCGTTGGTTAAATCATGAATCAAATCGAATAAAACTAAAAAATCGATTTTTGTTTTTACAAACCGTTTAGTTTATGGTTCGGTTCAATTATGTATAAACGGTTCATGGATTTAGGGAAACGAACCGAATTGAACCGTTTAGTTAAATAAAAAAATTTATACAATTATTTTGCACTTTTTTATATTTTTTTTATTAATCTTTATAAATTTCATCAAATTTTTCATATCTTGTTATTCTTTATTATAATTTTGTGTTAATTATTAAGATTAAGTTAAGTAAATTCCATTTGAAATTTTATATTTATTAAAGATAAAAATATTTAGTAAAAATTTAACACAAACAATTTGCACTGAACTAAACCGGTTTTAATTATGTTTAAAAAATTTACAAACCGAACCGTATGATTAGGTTCGACTTTAATAAAAAAACGAACTGTTATATTAAGTTCAGTTCGATACAAAAAAGAAAACTGTATTGAACCGAACCGAACCGAATTGCGCTCACCCCTAATTATTGCTTTATAGGTGAAATTATAAAGAAAACATTAAAGTTCAAGAACCGGAAACATGAGGCAAAAAACGGTGAAGAAATGGGGCATCATGACACGAGATTTGAATCTCATCAACAAAGTTTGAATCTCTCATTGAAGTGTTAGGATTCATTTGCATGTCATACAAGGTGATTCAGACAAATTTTTCTTTTGGAAAAAGCCACGTATATCCATGTCCTATATAAGATGGACAAGATTCAAAGCCTAGCATGAACATCTGGATGACACACGAGGCTCCATCATAATCTCATCACACAATCTAATTTTAATTTTAAACACTTTTTAATTAGATTATGAAGTTTCTGAATGTATTTTCCATTATTTCTTGTTGTAGTTCATTAAAATTTGTAGTTAAATTCTTTTACGTGGTTCGTGATATAATGTAGGGTTAGAGTTTGGGGACCAAGGGATTGTCTAGAGCTTAAGAAGATTTTATTAAAATTTGTTTTAAATGATGCTTTTCTCAATATGATCGATTTTCAAAAGTGATTTACTCAGAGTTAAGAACATCTCAGAAGCGAGTTATCCATAAAAAGTTAGTTTTAAAAAAAAATTAGGAGCTAGAATGTGAGAATATATAGGTCTAAGCACAAGATTTTTCATTTCGAAATTCAATGCAATTCAACATTGTCAATACTTAACTAGAGTTATGGGGTTGATGTTAGACTAGGTAGCCTAATACTCGAGAGAGGTTAATCGACATTTTTTTGTGAATTCTCGAATCCAATTAAGAGTTTCTTCGTTTCTGGCCTATTTGCTACGGTACTTCGTTGTCCATATGACTAGAAAGAAAGCATGAAATGCAGTTCTCAGTTTAGTTGTTGATCATTTTAAATCACTATCTACTTAGCTAATTTTGATTGTTTTTTGTTATTCTCAATATCAGCCTTTGCAACACAATTGATTTCGTTGTATAGATTAGAACATGCTCATAGCTTAGTATTTTCCCTTACCATTTTTTTTTTTATTTTTCTAGTTGTTATCTTACTATTATTATGTAATTTGTAGTACTTTACAGTGGTATTTCCTTTCTTGCGATGGTAGTTTTATGTTTTACCATGATTCTCGGAATCAAATTTGGGTCTGTTTTTAGTAGATTTACGTGACTTTTGTCATGCCTTTTGCAAGTCCAAAAAGCCAGCTGATTGGACTAACAACAAGACTCTGAGTCATGTTAGCCTTCATATTTTCAAAGCTTATCTCTTTCATATTGCAGGTGAAGGCGGGTAATTAACATAATAACAAGAGATTCTTAAGTTTAAGGAAACATAACATCCATATTTTTGAATTATCGACTGAAGGTATAAATTTACTAATAGAAGTGCTAATTAATGTACCCAAATATAGGCATGAGACTGATCACTCCTATATAGTTGAAGGGCCACTGAAGCCTAGAAGTCTTCGGAATTGGGTGGGTCCCAACAGGTCTAGACAACATAATTTTAAAAAAAGAAAACAAATTAAGAATTTCAAAGATTAAAACATAATATTGAATTTTAATGAAACTTGAAACTAAATCATGAAAAATCTCATTACATAAATGTATTACCATTAGCCATATAAAGATTAACTGTACCTCTAATATTGATTCAATCTGGTATATATAAGTTTTCATTAGAAGAAGGTTTTCCTTTCCTATTATTATTATTATATATCTTTTACCATTGGTCTTGACTTGTATATATAAACACAATATTACCAGTGGTAACATCCCATAGGAAGTGAAAAAAGTGGTGGACTACTGGACCTATTTGCTCCTAACATTGACTCTTATAATCGTGTTGATTTTGACAAATTATCCGATAGTGCTGGTATTACGCTATAGCCACGAAGCCACCCCCTCGAAAGGTAATTTTCCGACTTTTGACCATCAAATTAACAGAGTTGTTTCCTTTTATCTTCCCCCCAAAACTTTGTCCATTTAAATATTGGTCTGAAAATATTTATCCTAGCCAAAATTATTGTATTCCAATGATATAAATATTGGTCTGGAATGAATTAGGTCTAAATTATAATACTGTTGATGGAAAAACAAAAATATGTTTATCCTCTCAGCGGAGGAAGCTTTTAGAGCGGTGCAAGCAATACCAATGTACCCATAACGGAGACTGATACATATATAACACGCACTGATCACGCACGCCACGCTACCTTACATTAGCTACAAGAAAGATCCTGTTTCTTGTTAGTAAATATAGTCCTCAATCAGACAACATTCTCATTAAAATCGACGAGAAGTGTTCATAAGACTCTACCCATTCTCATGCGTGCATATGACTTCTACTGGATATTTGGAGCGGAGAAGCTTATCTTCTTTTACTGCGACTAACTTATTAATTTTTGAATGTGCTATAGAGCATGTGGCAATAA
This sequence comes from Lumnitzera littorea, assembly GCA_024138015.1. Classification (NCBI taxonomy): domain Eukaryota; kingdom Viridiplantae; phylum Streptophyta; class Magnoliopsida; order Myrtales; family Combretaceae; genus Lumnitzera; species Lumnitzera littorea. The sequence goes on from JAMXBB010000003.1 coordinate 100,965,846, forward strand.
ATTAAAGCTAGGGTAATCATTACTCAGTTCTATTTAGGAGTATAGCTAAGCTAAACTTTTACTTGAAATGATTCAATTTAAATATCTCTTTTGAACTGAATTGATTTAAACAATTTATGGTTATGAATAGAACTTCGGCTCGATTAGAGTAAAATTGCTTCTAAAAGTACATAGTTACTCTTATCTAATATAAAATATATATATATATAACTGTCATTTTTACTTAACATTTGAAATCATGATTTTAATTCAAAAAGGTTTAACTTTGAATTACAACCACGTATATGATATCGAAAAAAAAAAATCATAGATAAAAATTTCATTTATACAAAGTCAACTTACCACGTAAATTCCCAACTTCATAAACAAGTAGGGAATATTATAAGCAAGTTGAGTGAAGAATGAATAAATAAACATCGAAATACTAAAGATCTTGCTTTGTTGCTCCTTATTGGCTGAATGCAACATCATTTCATATTAAACGATATTAATAGTGTATTACTAACTAAAAATAAGAAGGTTTCAGTTGTCTTAAAAACATAATAAAATGAAGTTCAATCCACAAATTAAACAATAAATTTTAAGTAAATTTTAAATAATTCATAAAAAAAGCGTTTACGTATATCTCCCTCATTCAACTTTAAACTTCTATTACATTCTCTATTCTATTTCAAATATTCAAACACCTAAAGCAAATCAGAATAAAGAGGGGAAAAACAAAAAACAAAAATAAAAAAAAATTCAATATGGATCTTATTATATTATATAAATACCTAACGTATCAAATTATATATAAAAACTAATTGAAAATAAAGAGAAAGTGGTTTGGCATGAGAAAAATTGTTTGATTCACTTGAATTGAAACATGAACCATTTAATTCATTTTTAAATTGAATCACAAACCGAACCTAAAAGCAAAAAGTGATAGTTAGGTTGAAATTAATTTTATGAACCATCCTTTAAAGCTGAGTCAAGAAATCTTAGAGGAGCATAGCTCGGAAAGTACATTACACTAGCCCTCCTTGGCACGATGTGATTTAGGAAAGTTAGATCCTAGAAGACCATTGCCAAGAAAAGTAGGAATAAGGTTCGGAAAAAGCTAACATCCACTGGATAAAATTTTAACCAATTAAATATTAGGTCCGTTTGCTTATGCTAGCCAAGCTCGTGAATCATGCCTTTATTTGAGAGCATCCATTGATTAATTTTTACCAGCTCGGCCCCCGTCCATATTAGTACAAGGATACATCACACATACCCAATTAAAAAATAAAATATTTATCAATTTCAAACTATTCTTTAAACCTTGATATTTAGAAAATTATGAGTATAAACCTTGATATTTGAAACCTTGATAAAGAAACACGGTAGGAATGTTGATTAAAACTTTTATATGGCCACGTATATCAGGCCAACATATGCTGATAGTGAAACTCCAAATTTATTGAATAACTACTCTACGCTAACACTCGCCTTGTAGAAAATTACCTTTTCGTTTCCTGAATTTCTTTTTTTTTTTTTTTTGGGTTAAATTTTACCAATTATTATGCATATTACAGTTATTGGTAGAGGAAGAATCAAACCAGATACATCCCGCTATGAATTTTTAAAACAATCAAGAAGGCAACATGATTATGACCAGAAACAAGTGTTCCGCAATTAGTGAACTAACACAATGAAGGAAAAGTTTTGATTTACATATACGAAGGTACAACAACCTTCGACAGCAGTTACCATAATCCAATCCACAGCTACAAGACTCAATTGTCAACGAAAAGCACTAATAACTCATATCCATCCATCAAAGTCAAAAGAAATCTTAAAAACCCCTCCACTGCCTATTGTCTCAACCATGCATAGCTGTTGCAGTGTTAGTCCATCGACTATCATAGGCACTCCATTGACTATAAATATAGACACCCTCTCAACTTGTACCTTTTTCTCCTTTTCTCTTTTTCCTTTTTTTTTTTTTTTTACTCTCTCACTTGGTGGTTAGGCAATTAAAACAGCCTGCAAAGAGAACTCACCAATCAGACATAGATGACGATTGCCTTGGTCTTTCGATTACAAGACAAAAAATTCGAAATGATTGGCCCTTGAACCAACAGATAACTTGGTGAAACTGGATCCAAAGAGTGATTTGATATTCTTTTGTTCTTTCTTCTTCTGCTTTTTTTCTTTTTTTTTTTTCTTTTTTTGGCCTTTTGTTGGAGAGTATATAGAAGTAGTGATCATTTCTAGCCACGGCAAATCCCAGTGAAATAGTTGAAATCATGGTGTTGGACCCTTAGCTGCTTTAACCATGAATCTGCCACGCTCAAAAGTGACATTAGCCTTTCTTGGTCCCGGCCGCTCTTTCCAGATACCCATACATTGCCTTGCATCTTGTAAGTGGCCAGCCCAAATGGAAGGAGAGAGATGGCTTCTCCTTCCTTTCTCTTCCTTTCAGCACACTCAAGCTCATCTTCAAGGTCCATATCTTCATTTGATGTCGACATGCATATAGACCATACTTTCCGTGAGAACTTTGTGGCATATTAGTGGAATGGAAAACAAAGAATAACAGAAAGGGGAATGATTTGAAAAGGAAAACGAATAAATGCAAAAGTAAGAAAAGGACAATAAGAATTAAGTACCTTGAAACGAAGATGACAGAGTATGGTATGTGAGGAAACATGTGGACAAGTCCTTTATGGTTCTCCCCATTGGAATGTGGTATATCGGATACCTGCAAATCAAAGGTGAGTTCAACTGTCAATTAGGATTTATGCATGCATACGTATGCGGGATTAGTGCAACATCAATTTTTAACTGACTATTTTATTCAAGTTAAGCAACATCTATAGAGGTGTTTGTACAAGTTCCTAAACTAATTACTAGGAAAATTCAAACTCTTATGATCATTTAACTTTGAGGAACAAATTAACCCTTTAAAATATTTCCTTCCACACATTTGCTATGGTGTTGCATGTGGGCGCCTGTGTGCAGGCACACCTAAGATTTAACCCAAGCAGCAACAAGCCACACATATGAGCACTAAAACACTAGAAATATACGTAGGAGACAATTTTCTGAAATATCAAATATTTGGGGTCAGCTGCCCCCAATGCAAGTTTTGATGAACTTACCAAGCAACTGCCATCCAGCTTGCTGGTGAAAGATCGACACTTCTCAATGACATCAAACCTGGATACTTCCGAGCCAGGCCATTAATCTGGAAACGAAACACCACTGCTCTGTTAATTAAGACATGCAGTATACCAACAAAGAATGCACAGATCAATCATTTATGCCAGTGAGGGAGATCATTAGCCCCAAAGAGGATGCTGAAAATTTGATGTGACTAATGATTCTCTACACAAAGAAACTCCCTGTCTTGTAAACAGCAGATTATATGATTCTAACCCTATCCATAGTTCTTCCTTCAACCAATGCTTTCCCTTTCCGCATCATTGAGAAAGGCAAAAAGAATCAATACTTCTTTAAAGTAAATGGCCTTGATGGATACAGTGAACATTACCAACTATTACTAAAAGAAAGACTGCAGTGTTCGAGTTGTGCACAAACAACATATTCCACAAAGGAAAAAACAAATTGATGAAGCCAAATGACAGTAAACCTACGGAAAGAATATTATCTGATTCCAGCACTTCCACCAAATGGTTCTTGGTCTTTACTATTGCCACTTTTTGGACAAGATGAAAGACAGTTCATAGTAACTCACAGTAAAAAGAAACAACAGCCAGAAAAGTGGACAACACAGGGAAAGATAGGACAGAGAAAAATACCTTATCCATCAGAGGAACTCTTGAATAAGGAGTTGATCTTTCAAAGTGCTGAAAGTAGAGATAACCCAACCTGTCATTCAGATGGAATAGACTATCTTGATCCGAACCTCCATCTTCAGACGAACATCCATCTGACCTCCACTTGTCACTCTCGCACTCATCACTGAAGGAGTCACTGAAGGAATCCCTTGTCTCACAATCTCCGGACTCAGCCTCTTCCCTGATAACACCATTCAAATTACAATTTTTCTTCACCCATCAACTCATTCACCATCTCAACTCAAAAGTGAAGACACAAATATCATGATTGGATAAGTAAATCAACATAAAAGGCCAATATCAACTATTTTTCTCCGATCAGCACTCATAGCCTAAGATCGTGCATTGACATCCAAATGATTGCTTTTCCCCAATAGTTTTGCCATAAAATTGTGATGAAGAGTTAAATATTGCATAATGGGTGATCTTGGGTCTTCATTAAGCATAATAATTAAGATTACACGAATTCATTGTCCGCAAACCAAACCGACTGCTAATTCAGCAAAAATATGACCAGCTTATGGCTATTAATTGTTGCATTGAGCCCAAAATAATAATAATAATAATAATATAGAAAAGAAAATTCCATGGAGTCTCTTCATATGAAAATCGATGCGGTAGAAATAAAACGATCTTTTAGAGCAAGAGAAGAGAAGTAAGTACCTGAAGCTGTTGACGAAGGAACTGCTGGTGAAGATTTGAATTGCAGAGAGATAGGGAACATAGTACTGAACTAAGGTCTCACCAGTACTCATAGTAATTGGAACACCAGCACCATATGCACTCCATTCATCATAACAATGCCAAACATCACTTAATCTAAAGTACTCTATCTTCTCTCTTTCCCATGGATGCCACAACCTATTTAAATTCCTCATCTCACTCTACACAAAACCAAAAATCCAGATACAGAAAACATAGAACAAACTCTCATAAATCATAAAAACGAAAGGAAGAACAAAAGTGCAAACAATATGAGACAAAAATTAAGAATGATTACAATTAAGAGAATAAAATTGTACCTTGGGGAGGAATTGTGATTGAACTACAGGTGTTGTGCAGTGGAGAAAGCACTCAAGATTTGATTGCATGGAGTCCTTATCGATCACCATGATTGAAGAAAGACCAGGAACTATGAAGGGTTTTGTTTTGTTTTGTTTTACTTATTTATTTATTTTTTGTTTTTAATTGACTTCTCTTCCTCTCAGTTTCTCTCTCTTTTCTCCCTGAAAAACAGAGGAAATACAGAGAGGATTTCCCTTCTGATGAAGAAAAAGAAGGAGATGTAATCGGTTAGAATTTCTCCTTTATGATGGAATAAAATAAAGAAAATTCAAAAGGGTGTTACACAAAATTTCGGATTGGCTTTTTTTTTCTTTTTTATATTTAGACAGCTAAATTTAAGGATACTGAAAACATTTGTATCTGTTTTTTGACAGAGGTAACTCCGTGCTGTCAATAGGACCGAAAATAAGCCAAGGATCAGGAAAGACAAAACTTTAAGTAGACAGCTCCGGTCTTATAATCAACGCTAATTCAAACAGTAAAACTTTAAGCGAAATCAATCAAAATCCTAAGACCCATTTCTCAGAATGAAATTAAAAGACACAGCACGATAGCACGAACATAAGGGGGAAAAAATGAAAAAAAAAAGAAAAGAAAATAGACTTTGGGGGTGGAAAAAAATGGATGGATGGAAATGGAAACTGTTTTGTCTTGCAACGGAAACCCAGAATTTCAGCGGAAAATACTGGTGATCTTCAACAAGTTACAAGACTAAATAGTTTATCAGCCCACAGAGTTGTAACAGAAATTTAGAAGTAAACAGACTTTAAGCTGGAAAAAAGAAGAGTGACGAGAGACAAAGTTAACAGAATCTAGGGGCTATTGAGGATTGTGGCTCTGGGTAAGAGACAATGTGACGTGCTTGTAAGTGAGAATATAAAGCAAAAAGGAAAAAATCTTTTGAGGGAAATTCTTATTTGATAGCATACCTAACAAAATTAAACAGCATTAAGACCGCCAGATTTATCAATTTATTCTTCCCTCATGCTCCAAGTCTTCAAAGAGAGAGAATTGCATCCATCTTGTACAGTTAATAAAAAGAAACAAAACTTTTTTATTACACTTTATTTGTTTTTGGAAAATATATGATAAATAAATTGAAAAACATTCAATTACTTTTATTACATAAGATGTTAGACCGGATACTAATAAACTATAAACTTTTAAAATGTGATTTAAGTTACGGTTGTTTTTAAAAAGTATTCATATACCATAAAATATCACTAAAACTTTAAAAGTATCACTAAATTATCATAAATAACAAAAAAGATATCAATAATATTAACATATATTATGTTTTGATCAATAGCATAATAAATATTAATAAAAATTTAATATATAAAAATATAAACATGCAATCATTAATATATACTAAAATATCATTGATATTTACTTATTACTTATTAAAATATTTTATATGTTAATACTGATGAAATTTTTTTTCTTTCTTTAAGGTTTTATCAATACTTTAGAATGTATATGGATATTTAAAAAAAATACAAAGGTAAAATAACAATTTTGAAATTTAAAAGTTCTACTTATATCAAATCAATAGGTAATTGATGGGCATTTAATCCACATCCATTATATATTATAATATAAATATTTATTTATATGTTGTATTGCAAAGTCCTAACCACAATGGTTAATAATAATTACCAGTCAATTTCTCTTGTACCTTTATAAATTACATATGTATAGATATATTATTGTGGATGAGAAATTTAGATGTACTATAAAAAGTTAAAAGATTTGATTGCATCTGTGTCCGTTTCTTTTATATGTTTAGTTTTCCTTTGTTTTCATTAAGATTGAAAGAGATATCGATGTAGCGGGGTCCACGTTTTAAGTGGCTTGTCCTAAGAGAAAAGATGCATGTGTCTTTTGAAATGTTCATATGAATTATTTAGAAAAAAAAAAAAAAAAACCGGAAGAGAGAGAAAATCCGAATTTCCGCGTTCCGTCTGGCAAATCACGTATTGACCCACCCTTCTGTTTGGCCGTGTCTATGAAAAAAAAAAAATATTAATACATAATACACAACAGGTATAAATATATATGGCATACTGTATAATTATTAATTATATTTAAATATATAATAATATAAATAGTAAGATTTTATATAACTATCAATTATTAACTTATTTATTTAAATTCAATTAATAATTACATATCATGTAAATTTTCACATAATATATACTATCTAATAGAACTCTTTTCGTGTCTATAATATCCTAGCGTTCCTAACCTATCTCATTTTTCATCCACCCCGGTCAACCCGATCGAAAGCCATAAATGGTTTATCTGACATGCTTCAACCACCGTAGACCGATATAGTATGGTCACAATGCCATACTTTTATCCGATAAAGATATGGAGAGAATCCATTTTCACGGAAAAAGTCTTTGATAGAAGTGAATTCAGAAAGTCTTTTTAACTAATAAATTAGATCATACGAATGTGAATTGAGTTCAATATACGAGATTATGGGTCAATGTTTTTTATCTTAAAGGTTATGCCGTCTTAACCCATGAACTTGAGGTCCCTTCTGACATATTACACTACTGAAATTCTCTCTTTTTTTCTTCCCCATCAATATACTAAAATTCAATTGAGGACTTCATTTCTTGTTTCCGATTCTTTTTTTCCCATAGAATGCTTGTCAACGTTTTTCACAGAATGTTCAATTGATCTCTTTTCTAGATATTCTACCCTAAAAAGATCTTTGTTTATACAAGTAATATACGGTTCAAAAGTATTAGTTATGTAAAACAAAAACAATTGCTTTTTTGGTTTAATCATGTATAAACCGCAAATAAAGAAACAAACAAACAAATATGGATATGATTTTTCTATTGAATCCATAGCATGCATTGGATGATCATATCAAACTTCCCTATTCGACAAATGAAATTGGACCAAACATGCCTATAAGAAACCAACTGCAAATTTGGGACATAACGCGTCAATCAATACAATACTAGTATAAGTAATTTTGGCTTTAAATAAACGAATCTTATATCTAAAGTGATGATATTCAATCTAAAAATCATTTATATTTTATGTCTAGCAACAAAACTCGGTAGAAATCCGTTTAATATACAGAATTTCAAAAGTTGTATAGACACAATTACTGTAGATTTTAATGTTATGTCAAGAATTCATGTTGAATTTCGAATTTGGTGCTTATCTTAGATTATTTTTAGATAATTCCCTTTTGATGCATTCAATATAGAAAAGTAGGTAAATTGATAAATAGTTAATAAACGCATTTATAAATATGTTTAACGTAATCATTAGATGCGTTCGATATCCATTTATAAGTTCGGATTCTTAATTAAAAATATTTTTCCTTACATTTAGAAACGAAATTCGACTTGGTCACATGTATTATCAGCCTTCAACAAACTCACTAAAAAAAAACAAAGACAAGCCTCAAATTCAAGAACCCGTCACAGGCATTTGTTTGTTTGCATGGACGACCAGTTTATGCCTGGTAAGAGAAGTTGAATAACATAATACACCGCTTCGTTTTTGGTGGCCGATCTTTGGACTATAGCTGCTTAGTTTATAGTCCATTGGCTTCCGAGTATATAATATATCTTGCAAAGGCTAAGAAATCTGAATTCCTGCAATTAGACTCTGGAAAATATAATGATTGTCAGTTCTTATAGTAACCCAATTTTTAACATATATTATGTCTAATTTTTTCAAATTTGAGGATAGAGATCACGATTGTGAGTCCATCAAGTGGAAAATTTATATCCCAGCTATCATTACAATATATGGCGACTGAGAATAATAAAATAGAAAGGGAACAAAAATAAGAAAGAAAAGAGAAAAACCTAAGCGTGCTAATTCTAAGTCAATCAAACATAGTGATAGCCGTACATGAATTTTTTTGGGTAAATATGCATGATATTTACAAGGAAAATGTAAATACATAGCAGATATTAGATATGAGCTAATCAAAACATAGGAGTCCAGAGCGCCTAAAGTGCAATCAGTATCGGCCAGAGAATTATGGTTCATTAAACATAGTGGTGTGTCTAAGAAGACTGTCAATATGACATCATCAGTGCCTAACTATTAAACTAATCACAAATAAATCTCTAAACTTCGATGAAAAACTACGGATTTGATGCAATTAATAGGGAAAAATAGATAAAGAAGCAAAATTGAATAAGGATATGACTTGTCATGCTTAAATTAGTAATAACTCGCTACAATCCAAATAATGGATTTTTCTACGATAACACTAACAATATAATATTTCTGATAGGAATAAGACCACTGGATCTTTTACCCAAGCTCGAGCCTAAGGGTTGGAAAGTATAGCTAGACAAGTTCTCTTCTTACGACCTATCAGTAAGAAATCTAAGTTGCTACAATCTATCGACCCGATACCTTGATCGACCCAAACCTTCTTATACTCGTTGACTGTCTCCTACCATCAACCAGAGTCACACTCGAGCAACAGCTTGGTAGATTTGACTGCCCACCCAATCAACCTAAATCTAAGTTATATTAAATGTGTTCACGGTGAATCTACCTTGAAAGAATTATCTACTCGAATCGATACAGCCGACCTACTACCCTTGTTCGGCATTCCATTTTCAGATATTAAACTAATCGTACATAATTGTCTTTTCTACCATAAAATCATCCATTCACAAAGAGATATGTGTCCAAGCAACCATGTGGTAAAATCCTCCATATAAAGTATTCATTTTTATTGTATTTTCCATTATACCCTTATTATTCATTGTACATTACTTCTTTTAGATATTACCCTTTTTAGTCATTTCCATTTTGGATAGGATACCCTAATGATTTAGGTATAAATACCCTATTATAATGTAGCCACAATCATCATCTTATATCTAATATTGAATATTCTTCCTTTTGTGAACTTGCTCACAATTTGTTTACTTACTTCACCCTTAAGCAAGGCTAAGTGGTGAATACCCTCATCGGACCATCTCGTATATTATATCGAATTGTGTTATAAGTTCTCAAAAGTTCCCCGGTGTATCATATCCTTAGAGTTGTTCATAGGTTTGTTTGTTTTACTTTTCTTGTTTTAATGCACTTCTCGCTTCATCATTCAAGCTTTTTGCAAGCTTGGACTCACACCTACAACCGTACTTGTCAGTCCTTGGCTTCGATTCACATCATCTCAGTATCAGATCAAAGCTTTTGTTTAGGTAAGCTATATTTGAGCTTTCTTATGAGTAGTGACTGTTATGATAATGTGTTGTAGTTGCTTAGAAGTTAGCTGTAAGAGTTCGAGTAAATAGAAGGAGTAGTAGTTTGTTTTGGTTATCTCTTTGTTTTGCTTGTTTCGAGTATATAAAAATAGAGCAAGCTTCAATTGGGTTGTTAATCTTAGAAGTGGCTGTTGTGTTTGCGATATACTAAACTTTAGTATAAAGAAGTATTTAAGTGTATATTTATGTTATTTAACATGAAGAATTGCATCTATTGTTTCTTAGATTTTAAGTTTTGTTATTGAGTTTTTATCGAGGAAATGATAGACTTGAGTGTTAGTGCTAGTATTGAGAATGACAATAGTGGTGTTATTTACTGTGGTCAACAACCTTAAAGCACCCCTAGGAATACAAACGAACGACTAGATGAGGTAGCTAATGTCATAGTTGGCTTAATAGAGATGTTCATACAATGGCTATCAACTTGCTAAGGCCGTATAGAATACTCTAGAAGCTGCTTGACCTGCTAAAGGATAGAACCCAGCCCGACGAGTTCGAAGTGGAGAAGTAGGTAGAAGAGTATGAAGAAGGATTGATTTAGGTTTTATGGATATTGATGATGACAAAGAATATAACCAGGAAGAAGAGCAAGCTCAAGCACCTCGAGCTATCGACCATGTAAAGCTTCAATGGATCCAAAAATGCAAATGATTATTTAGATTAAGAGGAAAAGGTAAAGCGTGTTTTTTATTACTACCAGTATAATGATAGTGAGAAAATAAGGACTACTGCTGTAGAATTTTTAGGATATGCTACGATGTGGTGAAAGAACCTCCAAATCATGAGAAGGCGAAAAGCATACAAAGAGGTGAATACTTGGCTTAAGATGAAGAGGATACTCAAAAACAGGTTTATGCTAAATACTTATTTACAAGACACTTTTTCTCGGTTATAAGGGCTGAGACAAGGAAACTGAAATATTGATGAGTACGCTCAGGAGTTTCAAATACTCATAATTATGAGTAGAAGAGCCATCAACGCGAATAGTGTCCAGGTTTCTTACTGGATTAAGGAGTAACCTGTAAGATATTATGGAACGTTAGCAATTCAACCACATTAACTAAGGTTATAAGAATAGCCCAACGAGTAGAGTAATAGAGAAGAAACAATTTAACCCAACCCTCAATGAGTTGACCTATTTAGTCAACTAAAAGGGTAGATGTCAAGGTTGAATAAAAGGGCTAACCTAATGGCAACATACTGACGAGAACATATAAGAAGGGACAAGGATCTGGGGGGAAGACAAGCTAAATCAAGTGCTTCAGTGTCAAGGGTTTGGGTGTCTGAACCAACAAACTATGATCATCCAAAAGGATATCCCGAAGCTCAAAGTGTGTAATATCTCATAAATTAGCAATCAAGACATAGACATTTAAGTATTACGACAAAGTCCTGTCCTTGTACGATTATGATCGATAAATTAAGTAGACTAAAAACATACAAGAAATATGATAACCTCAATTGAGAAATCCTTATATACGTAGAAGTAAAAAATATAATAAAATATCAAGAATGTAATCAAGATAGTAAGAATTTACTCCATATGAGACACTAAAGTCGAGTTTAAGGTAATCATACCTAAATTTAGGGCTTTTGGAAAAATTTATTCAATTAAACATAAACTTTATGACTAAGATAGAAAAGCTAGTTGAAGTGACTTAATGAAGTTAGATTTTTAAAATAATTACTCAAAATCCCGATTTTGCCCCTAAAAGCATGATTACTTAATATAATGTAAAAATGATCAAAACCCTTAAAACCAAACTCGAAATACAATAAGGACTTAGAAATAAGTTAATTAGGTGATAAAAGAAAATAATATAGCATAATATACTATATGAGTATACATGTATTTTTATGAGTATACCCGATATATATAATAAATATACTCGTAAATTAACTTAAAACTATATAATTATACATAATAAGCGTTAAATTTATAAAAATTAAATAGGAAAAATATCTTAAAAATAAAATACATGTTAAAAACATAGTTATATGCATATAATTACTCATTACGTGTGTTACATATATAGTATATATATATACGTATATTAATATAATAATTAAATATACTTAAATTATTCAAATATTACTAAAATTACACTAAAATTTAACCAAAACTTATCTAAATGATGTGGGAACAGATGGAATCCATGTGGTACTTCAACAACAATTGGAAATGATGACTCAAAAGTGAATCATCAATAATTTGTCACCTCATACTTTTTGTTTTTCAAGAAAAATACTAAAATAAATTACTTATTAATTAAGAAAAAAATCCAACCGACCCTAACTGCTATAAATAAGACTCTCCTGCAACAAATACACATTTAGGAACCTAAATTATAGAAAGAAAAAAATCAGAAAAAATCAAAGGAAAATAGAAAAAATTAGAACAAAAACAGAGCAAGGAAAAAATTAGAACAATTCCTTAACCATTCAATGACCTGACATAAAGCCTCGTCACCACCTAGTAGAGCCACCACCGACTAGGCTAGCCGACAACCCCTCTTCGACAAATGGTAGCCGAAGGTCCGATAAACTCAGGGTCTAAGCTTCTACCTTGTTTTTCTCTATTTTTAAAAAATTATTAAATTAATTAAGAAAAATATGTAAAAATTAATTTCTAGGTTATTTTAGATGTACTTTTATTTTGTAAATTTATTTTAACAAAATTAGGAATATTTAATGCACTTGTTTAACAAATATACTATTCATCCGAAATTTGAAATTCAAAATAAATCTACTAAATGATATAGTTTCTAGCTCAAAATTTTTGTGTAAGATACTTATGATATATGGATAATTTCTATGTAGCCATATTTTTTATTTGAATATTATTAATATTTATTGTATTTTTTAGCCTAAAAATAACTTGAAATTAGGCTGAAAATGTTAAATAAATAGGATTTATGAAATTAAACAATGAAATTGACCTATACTAATTTCTAATAAAGTATAATGATGTTAGGATAGGTTGAAAATAATTTTGTACAAAAAAAATCATATTTAGGTAATTAAGTATAATTTAGGGGTAAAATCGTAATTTCGAATATATAGATTATAGATCAAAAACTTGAAACCAAGTACTAGCTGAATTTCACATATTTTTAGGAGTCTATAGAAATTTTTGAGGAATTATTTGATAACCCGAGCTATTATTATGAATTTATGTAATAAAATAGTTTAAATAACAAACCAATACCTAATTCTAGTAATAATAGGTTAAAATATGATAAATAGTTGAATAAAAACTATCTATTTGTGTATTGGTCAAATTGGATAAAAATTATATTTTTTAATATATTTAATGATATTTTAATAACCGAGATATGTTATAGAGGTATTAGGGTTAAATAATACCTATATTATGGCTTGTATTAACAAATTAGGTAAAATATGGTTTAATAATATAAATTACATATAGTATGATAATATTTGATTAAATACATATAACTGTGTTAAAAACTCGAATTACCCATTAAAAGTCATCTCTAGAAATTAAGACTTGTAATACATATCGTTAAGTTTATATAAGCTCAACAACACTATTTCTACTAAAATTAGATAAACCTAGATAATATAACATATAACTCTACAATATTACTGATTTATGTATTATTATAACACTACCGTAATTAAAACGTGATTTAAACGACTAAAAGTACATTTTGATATAATCAAAATGATATATTATACGTAATAGTATAATTACGTATATTATTAATACTTAATAACTTAACTCGACCGATATAATGAAACTATATATTACTTTATAATAAAAATGATAATATACTTGATATATATATATATATATATAGCTACTTTAGATAAGACCCTAATGTTCGTAATTATTACGAAAACTGAATTTAGATTTTGTATATATAAGGCCTCCCATTGATCAGACCATTGACGATACGAGTTTTTTGAAGTGAGCATCATGACAAGTAAGTGGGATCAATGCCTATCACATTTTAGGATATTATTTCAAAATATCTGGAGACTTTGGTATATATTGGCTTGTGATTGTAGTTTGCTGTTTGTAGTTTGTACATATGCAACGCTTGTGGTTGGGTTTCGATTTGCTATGATAAGAGCTAAGCTACATGATATGATTATTTTGTGAATATTATTATTGAATTATTTGAACTTAATTGATCACCCTAAAAATATGAACTAACTCAAACTTGGCTTAATATCTAATTTGATATGGATCGCAACCCACTAGGGGTAACGACTAGGATTCTCGGGCCAAATACAGACTCCCTTCGATGAGGATAGCTGAAATGGTCCTTTCTCCACCCTTAGCCAAACTAAGTGACGGGAGAGGAGGTTACGATAAGGTTGAGGGCCGTAGTACAAAGGTGGTTACGGGAGGAAAGGGTTCTCCATTGCACAAGCCCCGATTTGGTTTCGATTTGTAAGTATGTAACGTCAATCTCCTTAACCCAGATTAAAGCAGGTGAAATTTCTCTGATCTTACGACAGACCGTATAATATCGTACATTGGCATTTTCTTGTATATACATTACATCTAACCAACTTGATTAAAAACCCTGTTTGTGATATGCTAAGTATATACTTCTGTCTCCACCCCACTTACTGAGCAAGTTGTCGCTTGTTTTCCTATAGTTGTTTTGCAGGTTCCAAATGGCTTATAAGTGCCTACCTAACACCGAACCTTAGTAAACTGGGAGGGGAGCAAGATACAATAAGAATTGGTCGGTTATTTTCCTTAGTATTAACTTTTTATCTTTTAAAGAAAACTACATAAGACTCTTCAAAGGGCTTAGTAGTTTTCAATATTTTGGTCTATATATGAAATGACAGGTACTTGTAGGATTTACTACTACTTTTTTTTTATAAGGTCAAATGACAAATTTATTATTTCAAATTATTTCACAGGATTACTCCACAGGTTTATATCAAACAGGTATCGAATTAGACTCTTCAAAAGGATAGAGTCGAATACGCCTTGTGTGAACTAGGTCTAAGATAATAGCTGTGAGGACAGTTTCTATCTTAGGATTGTTCATACGGCGGGACTGTTACTACTTCACTTTTTCGAGGCATAACAAAGTAGATAATACTAATGAAGTACCCGAAAAGGAGATTGTTCTCGAGAAGAAAACCACTCTAGAGGATAAATTGGTTGAGGAAGATATGTTTACCAAGGACTTGGACAAGCTAACTTTAATTGTCCATTATGCAATAAGTATAGAACTTTTCAACCGAAGAGGAGCAAAAAGAGAATTTGTTCCATATTGCTTGTAAGATGGATGAGTAGGTTAATGCGCTCATAGTGAATAATGGAAGTTGTACTGGTGTCGCGTTTGCTAACTTAGTAAAAAATTGAGGTTGTTGACTATCCCACATCTAAAGCCATATAAGTTGCATTAGCTAAATGGCAAGGGAGAACTAATCTTTGTGACGTGCTACTTATATGTGCATCTCATATTCTGCTAAGCAGACCTTGGCTTTTTGATAGGAAAGTTATGTATAATGGGTTCAAAAATACCTATGTGTTCAAGAAAGATGAGATGGAGATCACTTTGAACCTTATGACACTGAGTCAAGTTAGCAACCTATAAGCTAAACTTGCTCAGGGATCTAAGAAGACTTTAGTTCTGAGTAAGGCTAGCTACGAGAGGCTATTAAGGCCGATGTGCCAATTTTTTTGTTGATTAGGCAATTATTAGAGCTGAAGGAGTAGAGTGAGCTTCCCCTAGACGTTTGAGAACTATTAGAAGAATATGCCAACATGTTTCCAAAATAGTTACCCAAGGCATTCCGAGGCATTGAATATTATATTGGCTTGATACTCAGCGCCACCTTGCTGAACAAGCCAACTTACTAGATGAATCTCGAGCAAACTATTGAACTTTAAAGAGAAGTCAATGAACTATTAGAAAAAGTATATGTAAGGGAGAGTTTCATCCCCTATATTATACCTAAGCTAATTAGGCTGAAGAAGGGTGAAACTTGACATATGTATGTAGATAGCAAAGTTGTCAACAAGATTACGATCAAGTACAAATATCCCATTTCAAGGTTGAATGATATGTTGGATGAGTTGAGTAGTGTAAGAGTATTTAGCAAGATTGATCTAAAGTCTAGGTACTACCAGATTCGAATGAGGAAAGGGGATGAATGAAAAATTACTTTTAAGACTCGACATGGCCTGTATGAGTTGATGGTCATGCCTTACGAGCTATCAAATGCCCCAAGCACTTTAATGAGACTAATGAATCATGTATTGAGATATCTAATTGGAAAGTTTCTTTTCGTCTACTTTGATGACATTTTTGTCTATAGTGCCGACCTATTAATGTACACTGAACATCACAAAGTTGTTTTCAATATCATCTAAGCAGAAAGGATTTTTTGGAAACTTAAAGAAATGTTGTTTCTATTTAAAAGAAGTGATCTTCCTAGGATATGTAGTTGGAGGAAGAGGATTGAGAGTAGATGAAGGGAAGGTATGAGCTATTGTCGAGTAGCCGACGCCTATCTCCTATACCGAGTTGAAAAGTCTGCATGGATTACAATTATTCTATCGATGCTTTATCTAAGGATTCAATACAATTGTATTGCTTCTGATTGAGCTGATAAAGAAGAATGTAGAGTTTAAGTAAGGAAAGAAAGAGGATAAAAGTTTTGCTAAGGTAAAAGTAAGGTTGACCTTGACCCCGGTCTTTGCTCTACTAGACTTTGATAGAGTATTTAAGCTTGAATGCGATGCATCAGGTGTTGAAATCAGAGTTGTGCTAATGTAAGAAGGTCGACTTGTCACTTATCATAGCGAGAAACTTAGAGGAGCACAATTAAACTATTTTGTATATGAAAAAGAGCTTTTGGCCTTAATTCGAGCTCTTTGCATGTGGCAACATTATCTTTTGCCAAAAGAGTTTCTCATATACACGGATCATAAGTCCTTGAGATATTTGCAAAGCCAATCTAAGCTTTCTAAATGTTAAGCTCGATGGATTAAATTTTTGGAGGGATTTAACTTTGTCATTAAGTACAAGCGAGGCAAGAATAATGTAGTTGCTAATGTTCTATCTAGGAGACATTATCTACTCACTAAGTTGCAGAAAAGGCTGTTAGAGCTTACAAGCATTAAAGAGTAGTATCAGAATGATTCTCATTTTGGCCCTATATATAAGTATTGTATATTGTTGGGTGCTTTTGATTTTGATCTTTTATCTTGCAAATAAAGAAAAAGCTTTTGGTACCGAGGCCAATCTAATGTAGCCACTCCAATGCCCAAGTCAGTAAGTGAGTGTAAGAAAAGACTTAATAAGTAGTAGAGAGTTATCAGATCTCTTACAGTGTTTCTTCATTGTATTTATAGGCAAATGTTATGTCTGAAGTAGCAATTAATAGAGCGATTATCAGGACACATGAAGGCCTCGTGATTATGTACGTTCCTAAAATATAAAGATAGTAAATAGTTATGTAATATAACCGTACCAGGTAATAACTATTCGTGCCACTCTACTTGAATTCAAATAAGACACGGCTCTATGTTACTCAATGTTTAGCCAAGAATGGAGTCACTCAACCTGTCAGCAGCCAAGTGGCCGAGTGAGTGAGATTTTGACCATCAACACTATAGAGAAGGAAGAGTGATGGATGAGTACCATGTAAAGGATGGATATCTATTATAAGGTAGCAAGTTGTATGCATTAACTTGTTTTATAAGGGAGCTGTCGGTGAGAGAAGCCTACAGTAGAGGACTTTTTAGATACTTTAGGGAACAAAGAACATATGAGCTACTAAATGATAGGTTATTTTGGTCTAAAATGAGGCTAACATACATCGTGTGATTGAGGGATGCGCCATCTGTAAGAAAGCAAAGAGCCTAGTAAAGTAAAGGAAATCAATGCCTCTACCTATCTCAACCAAACCATAGGTAGACTTAAGTATGGATTTTGTCCTCGGACTACCTCGACTTACTTGAGGTAAAGATTCTGTGATGGCTATCGTGGATAAGTTTAACAAAATGGCACATTTTATACCCTACACCAAAACTAACGATGATTCAGCTATTGCTTCTTTGTTTTGGCAAGAAGTAATTTGCTTACACGAAGTGCTAAGGAGTGTAATATCTAACAAAGACCCAAAATTTCGAAGCCATTTCTTAAGAATCCTTTGGCATCGAATGGGAACCAAACTACTGTTCAGTACCTCTTGCCATCCCTAAATCGAAGACCAAACAGAAGTGGTCAACCGTACATTAAGATCATTGCTTTGAGCTACAGTAGGAAAGAACTTAACCGATTAGGACATCTGTTTACCTGTGGTAGAATTCGCTTACAATAAGACAATACATGCTACCATTGGGCATGCCCCATTTGAGATTGTCTACTATTTCAACCCTAAACTACCCCTTAATCACATCTCCATGCTATCTATTAACCAAGAAGATCCTAAAGTAAGAACCAAAGCCCAATCTGTCTAGTAGATCTATTAATGAGTCACCTAGCAGATTGACAAAACTGCTAGAAAACTAAAGGAGAAAAGCAAATGAAGACTAAGTAGTTTCAACCCGGAGATTAAGTATAGTTACACCTAAGTAAGGAAATGTTTCTTAATAAGAGGAAGAATAAGCTATCTGCCAAAGCTAAAAGTCCATTTATGATACTTTAGAAGATCAATAACAATGCATACCAACTTGAGCTTCCAAAAGACTTCAGAGTATCAAACGTGTTTAATGTTGTTGACTTCAGCCCTTACTAACCTAAGGAGAACTTAGATGAGGACCAACCAGATTTGATCCCAAATCCCAATTAGCTCAGCAAGGATATTAGGAATTAGACTACTGGAGCCTTAGCCTAAGCTCGAGAGGTAGAAAGTTTGGCCAAGTGAATTCTCTCCTTACAACTTACCATTGAGGAGTTTGAGTTATTACAATCTATCGACCTGATACCTTAGCCGAGTCGAACCCTCTCATAGTCGTTAACTATCTCTTACTGTTGAGTAAAGTTACACTTAAGCAATAGCTGAGCAGATCTGACTGCCTACCTAGCCAACTTGAATCCGAGCCATATTGAATGTGTTTGAAGTGAATTCATCTTGAAAGAATTATCTACTTGGCTTGGCACAATCGACTTACCACCCCTGTTTGGCACTTTAGCTCGGCAGACGCTATACTAATCATATAGAATTATCTTTTTTGCCATAAAGTCATCCATCTACAAGGAGCCATGTGTCTGAGCAACCATATGATAGAATCTTCCATACAAGATACTCATTTTTTGTTGTATTTTCAATTGTACCCTTATTATTCCTTATACATTGCTTCTTTTAAACACTAACCTTTTTAATCTTTTCCATTTTAGATAGGATGCCCTAATAATTTAGGTATAAATACCTCATTGTAATGTAGCCATAATCATCATCTTACATCTGATATTGAATATTCTTCCTTCCATGGACTTGCTTATAGCTTTTTTACTTACTTTACTCTTATCCTAACCTTTAAGCAAGGCTAGGTGGTGAGTACCCTTACCGGACCATCTCGTATGTTATATCGAGTTGTGTAGTAAGTCCTCGAAAATTCCCTAGTACATCAGATCCTTAGAGTTGTTTGTGGGTTTACTTGTTTTACTTTCCTTATTTTAGTGCACTTCTCACTTCATCCTTCAAGCTTTATGCAATCTTAGATCTACCCTTCGACATTCTTGGTTAGTCTTTGACTCCAATTTGCATCAGTTACCATAATGCTAGCCAAGGGAACCTATTAAAGAAGGTTAGCCCCTTCCCCATTTAATGAATTAATTTTTTTATTTTTTATTCATAAAACCTATTAACCTATTGTTTAAGTAATAGATTATGCTATTCTAATATAATAAACAGTAGAGGTTAAGTTTCTGTAAATTAATGGTTTAGATTGGTTAACCTTATAGTAATGCTATTTTGCTAGCGTTATAGTAAAAACCCCTCCCCTCCCTAAGGGATTGATAAGATTATGAAACTAGACAATTTAAGACTCAATAAAAGATTAGGGTTAATGATTCTAAAAGTAGAAAAAAGCAAGGTAATAAGTTTGATAGCTCAAGGGGCAAATACATGATTAAACTAAAAATAGCAAATGAAACAACAATGTAACCGAAGGACCAATAGGCTGGTTAGGGGAGGCACCATTTGTACACTGTAAGGAGTTAAGTTGGTTGAGCTTTTATTCTTAGAACCATCAAGCCAGTAGGAAATGGAATTGCCAAGCCAGTATACTAAGGAATTTTGGACATTTTGCAGATGACACTAGCCTAACGGTGAAGAAATGCACTTGCTCGATAGTAGTTTTGCAATACATGGTCTTTTTGAACCACTGGCTTGATGGTAGTTTTGCAGTAGTGTAGTCTTCCTTCCTTCTCTAAGTTTAATCCTAGAACACAATATTTAGAATCCCTTCGTAGTCCATTACAACAAATCAAAATAGACCTAAGATAGTGTTTGGTTGGTAAGATTCAAAAGGTAAGAAGAATTGAACCATAGAAGTATAATGAGTTTCGAATAGTACAACATTTATTATACCATGTTTCTTTTGCATAATAATGAACACAATTTTTGTGGTATCCCTTATCTAATATACATAAGTACTAGACTAAATATTATATCTCAATATTCATACCCTTAATATTGTCTAATATTTATTTAATTACATTTTTATATTATTTAAAATATTAATTTTTAAATATGGTCTAATATTTATACCATCAACACAGTCTAGTATTTATTTAATATTATATATATATATATATCCTCAATACTTTTGTTTTTGTTTAGTAAAGCTAACTTTTGTACTACATTTTATATGGGATAAATTTTGAATATTTTGTCTACTCCTTCATATTCTTTTTTATCTAGTAATCGAGATCAACTTGCAAACCAAACTTCGACAAAAAACATTGTTTAGTCCAATCCCATAAATGCAATGTAACCAAATGATACAAACTAGTATAAACATGAAATGGAAAGAAATCTGTGAGTCTAAATTCTTTGCAATTGAGTTGAATGTAGAGAATCCTCTTCCTAGAATTCATGAAATCCATAGCTAGCATTTCCTACGAGAACCTAGGATTTGATTCCTATTATATAGTCTGGGAAGTTTAACTTCCCTTACTCAATCGTATTTACAAACATCAGCTTTTAGCAAAGGATATGCAAAAAGAAGGTGAAAAACCAATATGCAAATGGTCTTCATCCAAGTCTTGAATCATTCCTACTAGTGCATCTACTATGGAGTCTGCTTTTCTTAGAATTGAATCAACTTTCCTCTATTTTAAGAGCAAGAGCTTTTCCTTACAAACATTGATTACATTTTGAAGATGAAACTTGAAGTTAGCATTTTCATATATAAGAATAGTTATTACTTTAGAATATGTGTTCATTTCAATAAAGAAGTCAATGCAAAACAATAAACCCCAATAAATTGCCCATAATTTTGTTCAAAGAATATCTAAGGAACCAATTTTACTTACATAACCAAAAATCCATCGTCCATTTGAATCTCTAATGACACGTCCAATGGATCCTTGCTTAGAGGAAGAAAGAACAAAGCCATTAGTATTCAACTTAACCTAGTGACAAGGAAAGGGTGTCCATGGAACATTTAAAAGCTCAATTTGACAAAGAGATTTGAGCCTCTCATGATGAGCACAAAATTCATGAGCCATAGATCTGGCAAATTGTAGTAGATTGCTTGTAGAATTCTCAAGCCTGAAATATTTCTTGTTTTAAGTTAACTAAACTTAACATAACATAGTGCCCAAAATAAATTGAGGAGGATGTGAAACAAGATCGGTCCTTTTAACTAAATAGCTAAGCTTGATCCAATTAAGAAAGTCCTAAGTGTAATATGTATTTTATATTTAAGTAATTTATTTATATAAAATGCATAAAGTAGTTACGTAAGGCCCAAACCCATTATCTAATTGTGGCCTATATATTTTCTATGAACTAAGATAGTTTAGGGTTTTCTTTTGTAGTTCTTAATGGGAAGACTATATATATATGAATAAAAACCACTTGGATCCCTAGCCTCTACACACTCAAAACTTTAAAGAAACAATACATTATCAAAAGAGTTGGTTAATGGGCTAGAATTATCTAAGTTCCAAAACCAAGACAATTTTGAGAGAAAATCAAATAATCAATGACTAGAGGTATATTGATCGTATTCTATTGTATTAATTTTACGCATGATTTGGTATACAAACAAAAATTTTTAATCTAACACTAAAAGCTATATGAGTTAGTATAATTAGCAATTATGCTTTACTAACTCTTTAGTTCCATGACATTCTTTAAGGGCATGTTATAGATTTTTGTTTGAACTACTATACCAAGGACAACCTCTATTAACTATAACATTTCTTTTCTCCAAAGTATTAGCAGTTGGAAGGGCTTGGTGTTACAACCTCCAAAAAAAGAGCTCAACTTTAGGGGGAAAAATTGATTACCAAATCCAATTCAAGTTATTATTCACATTTTTTTCTTTTAAGAGAGCTAAGCAAACGTTAGAGATTGAATGATTGAAACACATGTGATTTTCCAAGACTCTCTTATCAACTTTATTTTGGAAAGAACAATTAGCCTATGTTTGCTTAATGATATTAGAGATTAGAAGTCAACTACTTTAAAACAACTCATTTTTCTAATTTCTAGCAATCAAACATGGATAAATTTTCAAAGTTTTTTACAAGAGGTTCTTGCATAAGGGGCTCAATAGGGCATCCTTTTGCTTAGTTATTTGTCCTAAACTTTGCATGGTTACCATTTCCTAGCAAAACATATGGAGAGTCTTGTAGAAGATATTTACATTGTGACAACTCTTTGGCTATAAAGGAAGAAGACCTAACTTTAGTTGCTTCATTATTAGTAAGGGCTTTCCTATCCTTTGCTTTAATAATTTTTCCCAACAAACTTTGCTGCTATTAAGTTATTAGTATCTTTTCATAGAACACACATTATTAATAATTTCCTGATTAAATAAACCAAGCCCCCTTGACTCTTTGGGTTTAGCTACTTTATTCCATCCAACTTAGTGAATTATCTTCCTTTCATTAGTTTGATGCAAAAAGAAAATTTGTTGTTACTTGAGTTAACTTCTTAATAATTTTTATTGGTAACTTCTGCATTTGCATGTAGTAAGAGGGAAGCTTTCCAAAACTAATTTAGCAAGAGCCACTCTCCTAGTCATACTCAATTACTTAGCCCTCTAGCTTTTTGTAAGCTATGAGAAAGTTTAACTGGTTGAATTTGGTTTGAAGTCCTTTTTTCAATGGGAACCTTAATGCTTACCAAAGGATTGAATAGCTATAATCTTCATTAAATTTAAGATAGAAACTTTTAACTCCTTTAGTATATTTCTTGAGTAGAAAATGCTTGACTTTTGTTTGTTAATTTTAAACTAGAGATAGTAGAAAAAGAATGTGAGGTTTTGAGAATCACATGTGCATTTTCTATAGCTTTTACACAAAGGACAATATCATCTACAAGTGCTAAATGTGAGGCATTTAGAGAACTTCTTCTTGTTTTAAAGGGGATCCAGTTCTTTTGGTGAACTTCTCTTTTAATAAATCTACTTAGGAATTCCAAAGAGAGAAAGAAAAAGAATCAAAGAAAGAGGGTCATCTTGTTGAATACCACTACTTGGTTAAAAGATGGCAAGGGATTTCCATTAATAAGAACTTCCATAGGTGTAAAAAATATACAACAATCTAACTAAAGCTCATTTGATAAAATCCCACTCAATTGAATCAAAGCCCTTTTCAAGATCTAACTTAATAAGCATTTAACATATTTCCCTTTTTTCCTATTACATAAGTGAAGAATTTCATTAACCATAATCTCATTGTTAGTCACTTTTCTTCTTGGAATAAAATTGGCTTGAACTAGGAAAATTAGCTTATCAACATGAGACCTTAATCTCTTAACTCAAAATTTTTCAATCATCTTATATAAGGTGGTACATAAGTTTATTAGTCTAAAATTTCTAATGTGGCTTGCAAATCTAGCCTTAGGGATGAGACACAATTGGTTTAGCTCAATTCAGTAGGGACGATTTAAGATAAAAAGATATGAAAAATAAGATCTTGAACAGATGTACAAATAAAATCCCAACACTTCATGTAGAAAAAAGCATGCAAGCTTTTCAAAGTCCTATGCTCAAAAGTGCTTCATCTATTTCTTTTTTTATCTAAAGGTCTTGCTTAACTTGATAAAAAAATCCAAGATATAAATCCTTAGTGAAGGATTAGACAAGGAGCACTAGAATTTAGAAGAGATATATAAATTACAAAAGTAATTATCAATGATGTTTTGGATTCTTTCTTGATCATTAATCCAATTGCTCACATCATCAAATAAACTCAAAATTTTACTTTTGGGTCTTCTTGACATGACTAGTGAATGGTAAAAATTTGGTGTCTTATTCTCCTTGGAGGATCCATTTAGTTGTTTTCATTTTCCAAAACACTATTCCTTATCTATCTGATTCAAGTTATCTTTAGGGTTCTTTTCTAAGGAAATGATGAACACTAAGATTGACTACTAAGGCACTCCATAAACCTTTTACTCTTCTAAAGATTATCTTTTTCTATTTATGGATAATGCCAAATACATCTACATTCCAATTCCTCATATCTTGAAATAGAGCTAATATAGCATTAAGACACATATTATTAAGTCCATGCATTATATTCTCCTTTCCTTATCCAGTGTATTAGATTTCACTTAATACGGCAAATGAGATGTGGAAAAGGTAAAGTTAAAGAAGAAGATACTAAGTACTAATTAAGTTTAAGAAGAATGAATAATATATGCTACGTATATATAAGTGGTGGATAAGTACTAATTAATATGATTGTCAATTTGTCGTAATGGATCATGTATTACTATTTTGTGTCAAATTCTTGTAATGAATACCAAAAGTGCATGAAATGGAATAGAGATAACAAATAATTAAGTTATAATATAATCATGTCATAATTATACCTTCTTATCATTTATCTTATATTCTCTCAGAATCATGCTCATAATCGTATCATGTTATGTCTCATGTTATCATGTCATGTCATTAACTACCCATCATATTGATTAGTTTTGGATAAATGGTAATGATAGTAAGCAATTCTAAGATAGCAAATAAGCTAAACCAAGTTGATCCTTAGCTTCAAACTCTTCTCATTTGAAAATTACTGAACTAAGATTTTATGGAGCCTAAAGATTATAGGCTCAATCTTGACCTTATTAAAATATTTAAAACTCTAGCTCCATTTATTTAGATAAATGAATCCTAATCGAGCTTTCCCTCAAATTAAATCTCAAAATTAATTCAAATTTTCAAAATTTACCTTTTTTCACCCTTTTTCTTCAATGAAATTTATTTTAAAAATTTTATGATTTTACTTATATTAATGATTATTAATGATTTTTTACTTTACCTTATAGTGATTGTTTATCCTATTCTTATTCCCATATCTTTTAATAATTTTTCAATTATACTAGTTTTGATCTTATATTCATATATTATATTTTTAAATATAATATGATTTTAATATTATGTATCAGCTCGCAAACCTACTTATAAGCCTATTTATAAGATTAGCTCATTTTCATAAACGAACATTATTTCGAACTTAAGCTCAACTTTATTGAGTATATCCTAAAGATGTTTTAATGATAACAAAACATTGTGCCAAGAATTACTACTAAGTTTACTCAGCATGCAATTGAAAGAATAAGAAATGATATAAAAGTTAAGTTATGAAAAACAATAGAAGCTTTAGAAGCAATACATGTTATAAAACTAAAATCAAAAGTAGCAGAAGCTTCATAAGCAATAATATTGATTAAGTTCTAGAAAGTTGTTTTGCAAATTGGAAGCATGAACTAGAAACAAAACTGATGCTACAACCAAACCAAAAGCTAAACCAAAATTCGAAACAGAAGTTGAAAAGTAGGAGCATTAGAAAAGGAAACAATAGAAGTTATTTATCAAAAAAAGAGAACAAGAAGTAAATAAGATAGAAGTAAATCAAATAATGAAAAAATATAAATGAGTTAAAAGCTCAAAATGGAAAGAAGTAATTAATGAAGACCCAATACCTAAGTTGAATGTATTAGATAATACATTTAACTAAACATATAATGAATATATTTCACAATGTTCCACGAAATATATTTGGAAGTACATCCGAATTAGCAATAGATAAGGAGATATTCAACGAAGTAAATATTTAAGACAATTTACATAAGAAACTAGAGTTTTTCATGAAAGTGAATTAAAGGGATTACAATGGCTACTACCTTATGAAGACAAAAGAAAAGTATATAGACATTGTTTCAAGGATATTGCACTCATTTTCTTATAAAACTTACGAAGAAAAAGGAAGGCCCAACAAACATATAATGGCTACTTCCATATTGAAGTCATAGAGAATGATTATATGAAGAGCTTCACAAGATAAAATAAGATATACAACAAGAAAAAAGAAATATATTATTCTATACTGAAGAGTATTGTCAATATTGTTTGGTGGAGATATTATATGAAGTGTAGTGGAACCATAATGTCATCCTCGACAGAGTTGTTGATTTCTTCAAAAAATTAATGGGAGTATTATTTGAGATAATAGTGAGGGGACTTGGTAGAGTTATCTTAATCTTAGGATATAGATTGTGATGCATGCAAAGGTAAGAGAACTAATAGCCTCTAGCATCATATATCTCATCTTAATTTCTTTCAATTAATGGTACATGCCAGTATGGAGTATTAATTCCTAACTGCAGGTTGGAAGAGAAGATTGACTTATAAGGAGTAACCTCTATAAATACTCGCTTAATCTTCTTATCCATATTCTTTTTATTTTGTGCAATTTATTTAATTACTATATTGCTTTTGTGCATTAATCCTCAATAATATTTTCGTAAGCTTTATTATATATCATTGAATAATTAAGAAAGGTTGCTTTAACTTTGTGAGAAGAATTTAATTTTTCATAACAATTAATATACCCTTCCCCTTCTTTTGATTGTTTACTAGGACTAAATAGCTTGTTTACAAATCAAAGTTGAGTCGAATCAAGCTAAGCTTAAGTAACTTGTGAGTGGCTTGGTTCATTTATAGCACTAGTAGTTTCTAAATAAAACACCATCCACATTTTGCAAATACTATCACTTGTTAGAATATCGTTAGGTATCAACCAATACTAGAGGTCATAAAGCTCTAGTTTATTGAACTGGGATTGGCCTATCTTTAGGCCAGTTTCTTACCAGTTCCTTGGACTTAGTGATTTTGATGGGACGATTCATTATTTCTAGACCTATCAAACAAATCTAAATTATCTTTTATTTTAATACCTATGGTTTTTTTTTTCCACCTAGCAAAACATGTGGTGCTATTAACCATCATCAAAAGTGTTACTAAATGAGCTAGCTATAATATAAGTCATACAAGAGAAATATGAAGAGAGTAACTTTTGGAGAGAGAATAGAGGGTTTAACCACCAATTACTATGACACACTCATCCTATTTTGTGAAGCCACCCAATTTATGGCTTGATCAGCCAATTATTTAACAAAAAGAAAGTCATAATCAACCTTGCATAATAGACCAATAGTTCTTTGATTTTTAAAAAATATGGAAAAAGAAGTTTAGCACAAACTTTAGGCATTGCCAAGAAGGGCTGAGAATAAATTCCTACAATCCATAAAAAAGACTAGATTAGTCTAACCCATCTCTATGGTTAAATTAAGAGCAATAATGAGAGCTTGGCATTCGAAGGCCTTTATAAAGGCATTATCACCAATTCATCCCTCCCTTTAAACAATAAATCCAACGATTTCCTAGGTTACTATAGCTAACTTAGAAAAGTCATTCGACTTGGTTAATGATGCATCAATATTAGCAAAAATGAGAGGTTCATCTTTATTTACACACTTAACCATAATCCAATCAAAATCTTGAGCAGTACAAACCCTTTATCTCATTAATGCATCATGTGAGCCGATTTTGCCCCACTCCATCCAAAAGTTGATACATCTCTTATATAAACATACATATACAAATATATATGTGTAATGTAATATATATTAGGTATTTCATAATTTTCTATCAATATATTATGTAATATTATATATTGATATGAACTATATGATATACATATATAGTGATATTGAACTTTTATAGGTTGTGTTTAATTCATACATACTATATAAAGATTTTTAATCTCTATTTTTCTCTCTCAAGTATAGAAAAATCTCATCAACAAATAGCCATTGAGTGTGATGCTAGTAATTTAGTACTTAACGTACCAATCTAGACACAATATGACACGATTATAAACTAATTTATATTAGTAAAACTTAATACAACTAATAAACAAGCTAACCCATTTAGACTTGTTTAAACATGTCAAAACTCAAGTGTAGCAATTTAACCCATTTATGAACCCATTCAATAAGCAATCTAATAAATATGTCCATATTTTACCTGAGAAACTATTTAAGATTAGTACTTCTAATACTTAGAGTTTAATTTTATACTTTGCTTACTATAGTGTTTTTTCTAATGTCCTTCTCTATACCTTTATCTTTTTTCTCTCTCTCAAGTCACTAAGTGTTACCTTATTGTTATCACCTACTTTACTCTAGTTCTAACAAGAATAACATCATTAACTTTTGATTTTTTTCTACACTTAACTTCTATAATTTTAAAATAAGGACATTATACATGTGACTAATTCTAAGTTCGCTTTCATGTAAAAAGATATGTATGAAACATATATTAATCAAACCCCAACTTCATTAATGCAATCACTTAATGTAGTTGATAAGATTGGGATTAAATGTATGAACTAGTCTTTATTTAATTAAGTTAGAACATGTTATGCATTAAATTCATAAAATAACCACCTATAAATATTCGATTAAGTTATTCATATGACACTCAAAATTTAAATCAATGGTTAAACTTTGAAGTCTTTATATTTTCATCAGACTTATAGATACATTTAACCTACAAATAGAAAGATGGCTTTGAAAGTACTTTTAAAGCATTTAATGTAGTATATAGTAATTTGAAGAAAGTATGAAAATTTGTTTTTGTTATCTAACATGTAATATATATATATATATATATATATATATAGAGAGAGAGAGAGAGAGAGAGAGAGAGAGACTTCATAATTGTGATAAATATTTTTCTTAATAAATAGGTTAAATCTAGATACAAGACACGTTAATGAAACATATTTGGTTATAGGTTTGGGTTTTTAAATATGATTAATAAACAAGTTGAGTTACAAAGTTTTTCAAATATGAATCTATTTAAATTGAGACAAAAAATATGATATGTTAACAGAAATTGTTAGTCTTAAATGGAGGAGTAACCACACAACCATCCTCCCTTTCAAATCCCATTCCCTTCCTTCACTATCCTAAAGCTGCAAGTCCACCACTATTGACTTCAATATATATAAATCCCCACTTTTCCATAAAATAAAATTCTTTAATTTGTTATATTTTTACTAGTTTTATAGCCACTAATTCATTATATTACATATCTATTGCCATAAGTTTTATAGAAAAACTCACATAAAACAAAAAGGCAATAACTTAGCAACATATTCCATACAACTTCAAGAACTTAATGGTTCAATTTATGAGGCAACATTACAAAATAACTCATACAATCTATAGAAACCACATATTGTACCACTAATTAGTCTTTATAAATAGAAAAATAGTTACAAGTAATTTTTAAGTAAATTGTTATAACCAACTCACTTAAATTTATAATAATCATTAAGTATAGGGACAAAGGCATTAGAAGTACCTAAACTTTCATATTTTTTTCATTTTAGTACCTAAATTTTAAATTTGTTCATTTTAGTATCTCTACATTTCAAATAAAATAGATTATTATTTCTATTATAACAGCTATTATAAAGAATACTTATTTGTTTCACTTTAAAAAGTTGAAGTATCAAAATAAAATAAAAAATAAAGTTTGAGCACTAAAATGAAAATAAAAAGAAAGTTAATATACTTATATTATTTTTTTACCATTTTATAATAATGACCATTATAATGGAGATACTAATTTATCTCATTAAAAAAGTTAGAATACTAAGATTAATAAGTTTAAAGTTTAGTTATTAAAATGAAAAAAAATATGAAAGTTCAAGTACTTGTATTAGTTTTATTCCTTAAGAATAAGAGTGATAGGAAGGGAGTAGTAGAAAATATCTTACAAACCCCTTTGAAAACCAATTGCCTCTATACAATGGGGGCTCATCTTGCTCTTAAAGACAATTTCTTATGGAATTCTTCACTTCAGAAACCATAAATAAAACATAGATCTATTAGTATTTCAAAGATTTATATAAATAAACACATAAACGCAAGAGATCATAGAAGAGCTTAAGGTTTCTATATCTATTAAAGTTTTCAACTTAAGGAATGGGGGAGAAGGTGGCATGTATGTGCATGCATGTACGCACAGACATAAAGTGAGAGAAAGAAGTATTTATATAGATTTTAGGTCCTTTTAATGAATAGTGTTCATATTTGAGAGAAAAAACAAAGCCTTTTGAAGCTAAGTAGGCTGATCTTTGAATGGTAAAGGATTGGTTTAATAATTTGGTGTTCTAATTATGACAAACACAACAAGAGTAGTGATTCTTGATGAGAAGATTGAGTCGATTTAACTCAATCAACAACAAATATAGTAAGAAGCAAAGAAATATCAGTAAGAAGTGTAAGGGAACTTTAATACTTTAACTCAATCACAGGCTCTCCTAATAGAAAAGGGAAGAAACAAATTCTTTAAAACTCAAATTCTTATTCAAATTAAAGGGTTTGATCATTTTCTCTACAAAATTTAACATATGTAGATTCCAAACTCATGTGGAATAAAGTGAAAGTTTCAAAGTTTATCGGTAAAGATTTATTAGTGTAGATATTCAAAGCAAAACAATTTTTTTTTTTCTTTTTGGTCACCTGATTTTGGATGACTTACCATTGCACCTTTTGCAATGGAGGATCATGCTTTCTAGTGGTTTTAATAGATGCATTATGACCAATAATTGAGCTTCTAAAGAAACTTCATCAAAGTGTTAGAAATTCATTTTGTACTATCAAAATATGAAGATGTTCAAAGTGTATTGTCCAAACTTACTCAAACAATTTCACTACATGTATATCAAATACAGTTTTGAGTTATTCTCAAATAAAGTAATTAGGTATCAAATAATTTCTTGCTAAGTTATTTCATTTCGAGTTTAAAACCTATGTTGAGAAGATAATTTTACAAATTGCTAGGCCTTAGAGTTTAATTTAAATAATCTTGTTTAAAAGAATGCATGAACTAAAATATTTTTATCAACAATTTTCATCTCTACAATTCATTTCTACCTAACAATTTCTCTTTATCATACATAATCATTTAATTTTCAAAACTAGCAACCACTTCACCATTATAAAAATAATCCACACAAACATAATCTAGTAAATCATCATTACTAATGAAAAATTAATACCCTAAGAAATACAAGCTAAGTGTAAAAAAGGGTTATATTTTAATTGTAATGAAAAGTTTAGTAAACATTATAAGTTTAAGGCTAAGTTTCTTTTATTGCACATTAATGACAATAGTGATGCAATATGTGCCTATTGATTACATATTAAAAGAAACATATATATGATGCACATAAGACTATCATTTACAATGAGTATTAAGATAGATGGTGCCTTGTATATTGAGATTCTTAGCCATTGTACATGATCTCAAAGATTTTGTGTTAGTTGACTTTGGTAGAACTCAAAATTTTATGCAAGGTTACATGGTTCAAATTCAAGCTTATAACTTATTCCATTCCCATAACTTCTTATTATCATTAGGTATGAATAATGTTAATATGTGAAGGCCATATTACTATTACAATACTTATTTAAGGACAACAATTCACATCATTTTATATTCTTCTTCTTCTTATTCAAGGAGCAGAATATGGACTAAGGGTACAATGGTTATAAAGTTTAGGACTTGATAATATTGACTATAAATAACTAACTATGTAATTCATGCATCAAGATTAGCATGTCATATTAACAGGTCAACAACATGGGTCTAAGGGATAAATTGCACATTGTCAATTTTAGGGATTAGCTAAAGACAAAGCTCTAACTTCTTATTTTCATTTAGTAGCTCAAGAAGTAAACTGCAAAACATTACAACCTACAACTAATATATCTAAGGGTATGAGTAGTTGAGATCTTTTTTAGTATTATACTTATCCTTGCTAGATTATGCAAATCTATAGAAACATAAACAACTGATTTTTCATGCGGTTTCATTTTCTAATACATTGGTTAGGAACAATAAAGAAGGGATGTGGACTACAAACTGTCGAATTATGTAGGAGAGTTAATAAGTTTTTTTACAAATTGGACAAATTTTTTGCCTAACCTTGAGGATAAGTTTTCTTTGATGGAGAGGGAAATTGTTATAAATAGACTCATATAAAACGACATCAATTTGGCAATAAAAACCATACAACTTAAAACACTTTCAAATTCAATTTATAAGGTAACATCATAGAGAAACCAATACAAATCTACAAAAATTACATATTGTCCCACTATGTAGTTGTTACAAACAAGAAAAGAGCAAGTAAAAATTTACAAGTAATTTTCAATAACCAACTCTTAGATATGTAGTTATCATGAAGTATAAAAACAATAGAAAGCACCCAATGGGGGATACCTAACAAACCCCTTTAAAAATCAAGTACCTCTATATAACAAGAGCTTGCTTTACTCAAAAAGAGAATTACTTATTGACCTCTTCACATTGCAAACCACAAATAAATTACAAGTCCATTAGTTTTTCAAAATACACAACTAAATGCATAAATACAAGAGATAATGAAATAGTAAGGGTTTTTGTTATATGCTAAAGTTTACGATTCTTGAGAAAGAGAAAAGTAAGCTTTTATATCAACCTTGTATCCTTCTTAAAGAATAAGGTTTGTATTTAACAAAAAAAAAAAAGAAAAAAGAAAGGAAGAGTTTTAGGATAGAATGGGTAGGTTAATCCCTAAATAATTAAAGACTAGGCCAACAAATGAGATGCAGTAATCAATATATTGTTTTATTAATAATTCTTAAAACAAGTAGTTTTATCTTATGTGTTTGTTACTTTGTATTTTTTTTTTTTTAATTTGGATCTCTTATGGGGATTATATAATCATATTTATGGGAATTTTTTACTCACTAGATAGATTTTCTTTGCATGAGAGAAATCATGTTATGCCCTTATTGGGATAATTTGACTTTTAAATAAATGTTTTAGTCTATTTGATTGAGTTTTCATACTAGCAACTCTTGTCGACTATTTCTTTATATTAACTAATTTGATGTAACACTTTTTAAATGAATGAAATTCATATTTAATGACAAAAAAAAAAACAAATGTATATATATAATAGTATCTTAATGTAATATGCTAATTACATTATTATGATAACATAATATATATATGTATAGTGTATTGCTATATATATTATGGTTATTCATGTACTTATTGTTCTTTATATGATAAAACATAGGGAAAAGCATAATTTTCTTTTCAAATAGTGTCAAATAAGTAATGCCGTTAAACTCTGTTAAATTTTTTGTTACTGTGGACACGTATTAGTATATAATTAATCCATATAAATATAAAAAGTCTCTAACGTTTACCTATATATACGAATTGGTTCTTAATTTTTTCATTGAGTCCACTATAATCTTTAATGTGTTTATGCATAACAGAAAAACTAATGGAGAGATTTTTTTTAAAAATTTATTAAAACATTAAGTACTAAAATGGACTAAATGAAAGATTAATAACTAATTTGTATATACAGATAAATGTTAAGAACTTTTTTGTATTTTTTCCAAAAACATAGTATACGATACTTATTATATAATTAGCAAATATTTGTATAGTCTATAAATAGTTTATGATATGTTATAAACAATATATAACATTCTAAGTAAACATTATACAGCATATTATTAATTTACACATCATTATTGTAATATATTAGAATATAATATCTTAGTATGTTTTCACACTAAAATAGATATAAATTTTGTAGTTTATTATTATATCTTATATAATTTTACTAAAGTATAAAGGACTTATTTAGTGTCTTCCATGTCTAAGACTTCCATGTGTCATTTTTTATGTATAACAATTGCAAAAAGCAATATAACTTCATCTTATTTACTCAGCTAATTCTTTTAATCGACTTTTATAGTTATTTTCTTAAAATTTTCATTTCGAGATATTTCGCTATTGGAGACTCGAAAGTAGTGGACATGAACTATTTTTTTTTATAATATAAAATAATGTAAATTGAGTCAAAACTATTATAATTTAATAAAATAAATATTAATCTTCTAACAACTTTCTTTTTGTCAGATTGTTATAATGCAATACTTGGAGGGAATAAAAAATAAAAAAGTAACGTGAACTGACCCACGCAGAACGATTTATGGTTATGTGTAGGGTGTCGAAATGGACAGATTGAGATGAACATCATGAATGCAAGACTGTCAAGGATGTGCCCTATTCCAAGGAAGCCATGTGTGTACAAAGATATTATTATTCAATGGTGCATCTCGGAGGCCCCCGCAATAATGCTGCGGTTGTTGAAGTTATATTTCATCTTTACCTTTTCCTCTCAATAGCATTAAAAGTGTTAAATCCAAATGAAATAGCCGGGTCAGAGTGTCCTTGCATATATAGCGGGATTTTGTTTTCCTGTTCATCAACTCATTCCCTACAATTTTCCATGGCTGAATTAGGTTAATCTGCAAATTTATTTTATTTAATTTTATTATAATAACCCGCATATTATTTCTTCTACAAGTGAGTTTTTCAATATTAAATGGGCTTCAATATAATTTCAAAACATATGTAATCCTAACAATGGTGTGGTTCAGTTTTGTATTGTAAATGAAGAAACCAAACTGAGGTAATAGTAACATAGCTACTGTGGTAAGAATAAGAATAAGCATTCATATGTAACTTCTGGTTAATAGCATATTTATAATGTCTTTTATTAGTATTACAAGAAATATTAGATTAAAACTTTCCTAACCCCGTCAATGTTGCTCTGTATCCTGAAAAAATACAGAGCACGGTCCACTATAGATACTTCTCCCTATACAAAAACAAGTGATTGACACACAAGTATATATATATATATATCCAAGAAAGCAAGAGTTTTATCCAATTTGGCACCATGGCTCATCGTAGAACTAAAAAAAACAGCCATCGCTTGGAAATAATTATAACACGATATTAGTAAAGATTATATTTCCACAAGAATGTCTATCACAGAGAATATATTATTATTTACTTTATATTATTCGTCTGCAATAATGAGTTAAAAATGGAATGAAAACATCAATATAATACCACAACTACCCAATGTGCACCAAAACCACCCGTTACCACTACCCCTGTACTAATACGATGGCCACCATCCCTACTCTGATGTTATCATTAATCTATGCTATCTTTGTTGCACCATCACCATTGCTACAACACCATTAGTACCTATCCACCATCACACATCACTACCATCACCACAACTATGACCATCACTATCATCATCACCTTCAAGGTGATGAAACGTATGTCAATGTTATTTATATAGCAATAGTAATGGTGGTAATGATGCAGTGGTAATAATGATGGTATAGATGAACACAATAGACAAAATTAAAAAATTTTGATTCATTTAACTATGATGGCTCATTTAATTTGTAGATTTTATTGGATTTTTTTTTTTAAAAAAAAGGCTATTTATTGGGTTTGTATGACTAAGAATAGCAAATGTATATCTATTGCCCTATTTACTTTATATGGATCTTTATTGTTGGGATTATCTATTCCATTATTTACTTCATATTGTAAATTTGTAGTATTCGGTTAAGGATAGAATGATAGTACCACTATAACACTTACCATCACCCACACAACATTACCATCAACCATATAACACTATTATTGCAATATCACATAGTCACTACCTACATTAAATCACTAGCACTAGTTTGTCGTATGATTATTACACCACCACTCTTACAACAACACTTCCAACTCTGCCCACCACCACCATTGTGCACATATTATCACTACCATCACCATTGCTTACATCACCACTAAAACCAACCTCCAATCACCAAGTTAGCAATGATAAAGGTATGGTCATAATGGTTGTACAAAGGCAATGGTGATGATACAACTGTTGTAGTAGCTAGTGATGCGGTGGAGTTAGAAAGGGTAATAGTAATGAAGTTGGTAATAGCGGTGCTGGTGCTAATGCAGCCGTGCTATAATAGCAAGGCTCGGGTGGTGGGGTGAGTAAGAGTAGTATGATGATGGCACCACCACCACAAACTACTCCCATCACCATTACTATTAGTAAAGTTACAAGAATAGTGGTGCTAATGTTATGGGGGTGATATGGTAGTAATTGTGTGATGGTATTTGGTGGTTATGATCATGTGGTGGTACTATAATGTTATATCATGATGATATGAGTGGTGTTATCATTGGTAGCAATAATAAATGGTGCCTTATTGATTAAGGGTTAAGGTTTAAGGATAATGATAGTAGCATAGTGGTCGTGCAATAGTATTGGCAGCAGCAGTGATAGTATAAAGGTCATATAATTTATATAATAGAAGATAATATATAGTGAACATGTTATAACATATATTATAATAAATAACATAAATTTTTTCATTGAATTTGATATAATATGATTCATAGATTACACAATATATACATAACGCTTTGAGATCGTTGGATTATTATTAGTTCGCTGCATATTTCTACAACAATATGGAAATACAAGACTCAAAACCTATTATTGAACTTGCAAGTTATAAATAAACTTCAAACTTTTATATTGCATCACTTTTTTTTTTTTATTTAAGCTATATAATCTCCAAATATAATTGTAAGGGTTATAGATACTTATTATTTTCATCCGATCTAAATTCACTTATAAATCACCAGCTCCACTATCCTCACTTGTATCCCAGTCAAAAAGTCAAGGTCGTATAAATACCTGAAATTTCAAAATCATAATAAGATGACTCACAAAACCCTTTACATGACATTGCGTAGATACATACATATGTAACACTTGCAAAATGCAAAAAATAACAATTTAACTTAATATATTTAATTAACTTTGTACCTAGAAAGGTAACACTTTCTAACATTTTCCATTCAATATAATTTAATCTCTTTTCTATGCCTAAAAAGCTTTTTTATTTATACAAGTCATATACAATTCAAAAATAGGACTCTCACATAAAACTGAACAATAACTTTAGTCAACCGTGCACACACTGCATATAAACAAATAACGGTTTCTATATCCATACACATTGATATGGTTTTCCTATTAAATCCACAGTACTGGGGAACTGGGTAATGCAATCAAACGTTTTTATTTGACAAATGAACTTAGACCAGGCAAGTTTATGACAAACTAGCTGCAAATTTGAGGTATAACGCATCATTTGATACAATATAATTGAGAGTAGATTTGGTTTTGAATAAATGTGTCTTGTATGTAAAGGG
The DNA here is from genome assembly GCA_024138015.1 of Lumnitzera littorea. Classification (NCBI taxonomy): domain Eukaryota; kingdom Viridiplantae; phylum Streptophyta; class Magnoliopsida; order Myrtales; family Combretaceae; genus Lumnitzera; species Lumnitzera littorea. The sequence goes on from JAMXBB010000003.1 coordinate 101,003,678, forward strand.
ATCGTATCCATTTTAATGATTATTTATATCCACGATTAACATCTATAGTAGGTAGATATCACTGATTACAGAAACAAAATTCTTAATATTTTTCGTTTCACCTCATGAAATAGAGAGGGATTTGAATCGCAATTCTATAGTAATATAATAAAGATGTAATAGTTATTACGTATATTGTTTAATTGACTTAAAACCATGTAAGTAATTACATTGAAATAAAAGTAAAACGTCTATTATGCTCCTTTTATGCCCTAAACCCTAATAATCTAATACCTTTGTATCTTCTTCTTCGCCTAGAATCCATATTTAGGTGAAAATGTCAAAAAGAGCTGGAAATACTGGAGAAACCAGAGAGACTGATTGGTTCACTAACTCGATGTCTCAATATGGGTCCTAGCTTTGACAATGGGGCAGATTAAAGTGAATTTTATGATATGTTTTAAAGCTATACATTTTTCTCATATCGATGAAATTGACTTGACACTACACTAATGGAGCCACTGTCCATCAGCAGGTGATGTTGCCTCACTTCACTTCTTGACATAAAAGTATTTAAAGCCTCAGCGGGAAAGTTTGAAAAGTTTAGACGAAAATTTTGCAACCTGCAAGTGCAAAATGGACCCATCAGCGATGACCACATAGGTATATGCATTTATAGAGCGTATTGCATAAACTAGTAGCAATTAGAAGATAAAATTGTTTCTGGTTGGTAAGCCAACCGTATGTGCTTTACATGCATTGGATCCAATGACTAGGCATGAAGAAGTAAATCTATTCTACAGAGTCGCTATCCAATCCTACTTAATTGGAAGATGCCCGAATGGGGTATTATGGTTCATACATTAAGTTTTGAGTACAAATTTTCAGTAACTTGCTCCCATATAGTAGGTTTGGGTACAAGATTATTCCATCCTGTACTTATACTTGCTTTGGAACTTATACTTAAAGTATAAAGAGTATAGATTTCATAGTATATCATATCCAACTTATAAAAATTATTAAATAATATTAATAAATAATAATATTATATTATTATAGAATTTTATTAAAAAGAAAAGAATCGAGGATCATAAGTCAATAATCCTAAATGGTTAAATCTAGTGCCATCCTCTCATTTTATATCCTCCATTCTTTCCCTTATTCTTTCCCATTTTTCTCTTCAAATAAACTTGAAATAATGAATTTTATAGAATTTTTTCATTTGTTAAATAATGAAATCGTATAAACTTGAAATAATGAAGGTAAGAATTTCTTTTTAAATTTCATAAACTTTACTATAAGTACCATATCTTTTTCATGCGGAAAACTTGTAACATATCACATATCTATTACTTTATCAATATCACGTAAAATTGATATAAGAAAATAGGTAAAATTTATGGGTACAACATGGTACCCTATACCTTATATGTTTTAAAGAATACAAATTCTAAAATGTTTCTAAATTATTATAGAGTAGGTTCTAAATCCAAAATTAAGGAACCTGCAACTTAAAGGATGAAGTACAGGTATATAGCCCCATATCATATATATCCTATATACATACTCGCCCTAATAATGACTGGTTGATCATCCTTGGTCCCCTTTATTAATTAAATATTTATCTATTTTTTATGTGAATTCGTAGCTATTTCTTTCCTTTTTTTTATTCAAGCCCTTAGTACTTTGAAATAAGACTTCTGACAATCCTGAGAAAATTTTCATCCATTTCTGACATGTGTGTTGGTTTATAATAATTAATTTGGTAAAATAAATATTAAATATATTAAATCATAGAATGTAATAAAACATAATATCAAATACATATAATTACATAATATAATGTAGAAAAAATAAAGGAAAAAAAGGAAAAAAGCATTAAAAAACCATGCAAACCCATTAATCTTCGCCATCCATCCAACGGCTAATCAAAAGATGACACATTTAATAGCAGAAAGTATAACGGAATTTAATTTTAATAATTGTTATAATGTATCTTCTTCTATCACTGAATTGTACGGTTGTAATGTAGGCCCATTGGCCATATTTGCTTTACATATACCCGATCAAACGACTTGTTTATCACTTATATGATTCTTCCTGTAAGATAATATTAATTGCTGGTTGAAACCAAAAGCTGTCACAAATTTAATGATAGTAGAAAATATGTGGAGTTCGTACATTGTAATGGGCAGCCCATACGACGACAACTGATTCGATTGGGATATATAAATTGTTGGATATATATAGTATTATACATATATTAATACTTACATATATATACATATATATATATATATAACTTCATGCCACATATGGCACTAATATGTAGATAACATGCCACATGGCATAAAAATATTAGATATATATGTTAAATACAATTAGTCGATTGTGAACAATTCTTAAATCAAAGAAAATATATACCGTGGTATAAGAAATATACCAAACTCCTAGATTTTGATTTCCATCACCAAATCTTGAAATTTTCAAAAAAGAAAAATGGAATTAAGTCCTAATATGACATGAAATATTATATTATACTTAAAAATAATACTAAATTTAGTAACAATTATTCAATGGAGGAAAAAAGTACCTTAGAAGCCTTGAAACACCTAAAACTTTACAATCAAATTCTAAAATCTTTTAAATTCTCATAAGCATGTCCTATGAAGTTAGTATCCCATCATAATCTAATTATATTAATAAAATTAACAAAATATAAGCAAATAAAAGGTAAATATAAATACCGATGCAACCGCTAAGGGCCACCACTACCAGATCCGACCAGCAAAACAAAAATAGTGTAAGACGATAGGTAAATTGTGTAGCCAACTAAAGATGATGAATGTTGTGAACTATCTAAGATGGATTGATACTTACTACCTTAAATTACAAAGAAGCAAAGTAAAACAAAACTTAACCGTCCGAGTTTGTTTTGCATTTGTTATTTTTATCTTATTTTAGGGTGGTGGGTGCCGATGTACTAACTTAATAGGTCGCACCACTAACCACCTTAACCGGATTGCATAATTTACCAATATGATGGTGGACTGCTACAATAATCTTTTTATTTTGATAGCTGGATCTATCACTAGTACCAATTCACTAACATTTTTAAGGGTTCCTACATTTTTCGTTTCCTCATTTTTTTATTAATGATCTTAATTTATTTTAGTTTAATTTAATTATTATGATAAGCTTGGACGGATGTATACATTTGTTAAATAAAATATGGCATGGTAAGTCTAAGTTAGAGTTTTTTTTGTTGATTTTAATTTAAAAGGACGTGAATTGGATACTCATTGGCCCAAAATGCTAACTTGTGGAAAGGCGTCTTATGGAGTGAGATAAGCCAGTAACTTTAGCAAAGTTTAACTGGACACAGCAGGTATTAGCAACTAAAAATTTAAAGGATGTTAAATGTAAATTAACCGAAAGTGCAAGTGCCAAAATTAGCATCAACCATACAAGAAATAATATCATTTAAGTTAATAAGAGAACTTAGATCATATAAGTCCCATGGAAGAAAAAAATATGGAATTATACGTTACCTTATGGTTTTGCAAAAAGTGCTTAGTTTATTGATGCTTTCGGAACAAAATTTGATAAAAAAAAATTCAACCAAACAGTCAGAAAAGGAAAGAAAAAAAAAAAGACATGTATGTTAGCTTCGTGGAAGCTTCATAAATTGCATCTACCTTGAGATCTAGAGATGATAGAGGATTTTGACCGGTTAAATACATATATACTAGGGTAGGTCACTGGTTACTCTTCTTTTTGTCTCCAACAACCCTATTTCTCCCTTGTTGGGTCTTTGGTGACATAATTTAAGATAAGGAGATAATTATAAGACATGGACGACCTTTTCTAAATGCTAGATCAGGAAAGTGTACCGAGTACGCCATTTTTCCAAGGTCCAACAACTTCAGAGAAATGATCATAGTCATTGTTAATGGAAATGGTGTCTGTCCTTGTTACGTGCTCGTGGAATGGCATGCCACTTCGCGCATAAGAACACACCAAATTTGAGGACCACTTTGAGAAAATAGGATAAAGCATAGGGAGTGATAATAGCAACGGAACGTCCAATGCATAGGTAAGATGATTATAAGAGTACGGATGGCTAAATAAATATATCATAACTACAACAAATATAATTTTTAGTTACCAAATTACTAGCTACCAATATATTCTAGTAGCAAAACATTAATTTTAGCTATCAAATTAGTTATTGGTAGCAAAAATATTGGGAGTAAAATTTTGAAAGTGAAGGTACACCTTTGATTACCAAACATACAATTTGGTTGTTAGATATAATACAATGAACTATAAAACCTAAAGTTGAAAGCCAAAAGCCTTTCATAAAAATAAAAATTTGAATAACTAAAATATAGCTACTAAAACCAAAAGGTATCTAAAAAGTTCCTTTGGCTACTAAGTTTATGGTATGTTTGGTATGTCAAATTGACTCGAAATAGAATCATGATTCTTAATTCTATTCTATTTACCATTTTTTGATAAATAATTTTACAAATTGAAATATGATTTTATTCAACCCTCGTGAATAATTAATTAGGATATATATATACATATATATGTTTCTTATTTCTAAGGTTATTTTATGTAATTATATATGTGTGTGTTAAAATCTTCTTTATATAAATTACAATTCTTGTATTCTTGAAAAATGGATGATACCTCTAGCCAATAGGGAGGGAAACGAAAAAAAAAGAAAGAATGGTGGTAACACTTAAGCCTACAAGTACAAAACATAATTTTAATCTTTACAACTTGAAATAAATGTAAAGATATGTTTCGTAGTCATGTTACACACACACACACACATATATATATATATATATACATTGTGTGTATGCATATGTGTATGTATGTAGGCATATGTACTTATTTTATGTTAAACTTGCTAACAAATGTAACATATATAGATATATATATATATATATATATATATCCATTGCAAAATATAATTTTGGAAGTTTTTTTATTAACTTACCTCTTCAATAATACCTTCTTCTTTTAATTGTACCATTTTGGTATTAACTTTTAACAATATATTTTTTCAATATTATATTTCCCTATTAAGTCTTATTTAGTGTCAAATTTTGGTAAGATATCTCTTTGATTTCACTCTTTTTTTCTTATTGAAAATGTCTTAGCAATATGTTTTTCTTTTAATAGTGCCTCTTTGTTATTTTTTTAATATTGGAGAATTACCCTACCCAATGTTAATATCGAAAATGCACTATTGAAAAAATAAAGGTAAATTAAATTTTAATATATGGTGTTTTTTCAAAAGTACTAATTGATCATAAGTTAATAACAAAGAGCAAATAAGATTAAAGTGACATACAAAAGAGGTGCTTACTATAATATAATATAAAACAAACATATAAGTTGGTAACTATGAAGTAATGCATTGATTATTTAGCTACGATTGTTAAAGAATGTTAATTTTTTTCTAACTTTGGTTATAGACATATATGTATATATACGTATATATTAACTTTATTTATCATACGATAGAATATCTCCTTAAGATAGGTTGTATTAATATAATTTAAATTTTTTTACAAATAGGAAAAACCTTAAATACACATTGAAATTCTAAAAAGGTGAATTTGCTTTGTTTATATAAAAAAAATTTATGGGATACCATAGTAACCGTCATTCTATGTGATATATCAATGCAACACATCAATCGTTACCTATAATTAAATACTTAAATATTATTAGAGTCTCTTGTAGAATCTTAAATATTATTCCACATTTTCATTTGTATTTATTTTCAAAGCCCACCTAAACCTAAACTTATCCCTCCAAAATCAATTGAATTTTAATTTAAAACGTAACTCTACTTAATATTTTTGCTGATGAGTCGACTTTTACCTAAGTGGTTATCATCATTTTTCAATGTTTTTATTAATTTTGATATGCTTTGATAGTCTTTATTGTAGATTTCATTATCAAAAGAGCTAAATCAAAGCTTTACATGAAAAATGCAATGTAAGTTTAATTTTCTTTTCTATTTTTTGCCTCGTTGATTTAAACTTCATTTTTGAACCATTTTAGCAGTTTTTGCGATTATATTTGCATGAATCAAGTACTTTATGGTGTAATTAATTAATCTTGTTTTAGTGTTTTGATGGGTGATATATCTTTTAAGGTTTTTTTTTTTTTTTTTATGTACGAAATGATTTTTATAATCTAATTTGTACAATTTGATTTTGAAGTTTCATGCAATTTTTGTTTCGTTTTTTATGGTTTAGAAAAACTTTTAGTTTTTTTTTAATGTTTTAATGGGGTTTAATTTTGGTGCTTGGAGTGATTTTTATTTTTTGTTAAAATATTTAAAACTGGTTTAAATATTTAATTTAGGTGCTTAAGTCCATTTTCTTTTTTATTCTATTGATTATTGTATGGATTTTTTTTTTCTTTTTTCAGGTAAGATTGATTTGGTTGAATCAAGATTTTGATTTTGTGTTGTTATTTCCTAATAAGCTTTTAGTGAATGAGAAAGGCACTACTACAAAGCCAAAGATATTTAGTAAGAAAGATGAGAATGCTAAGGATCCAAATAATCATGGGAAGCTTGTTATTTCTTTCTTCGTTTTTATGTAAGCATGGAGGCTTTGATTTTGGTATCTTGTTTTGTATGAATATTGGAATTTTTTTTTATCATATATCATATATCATGATGATGGTGTGGTTTATGCAAAATGGTTGTTATTTTGCATTAGCTAACTATAAATAATCTTAATATATATCATTTTGCAAGAAAAAACATTTTGTTGAAATGTAAATTAATTATTCTTTCATCAAAAATATATTTGTTATTAAGTAGAAAATCTTATATTTTGCTTTTTTCTAATGCAAATTTATAGAGATGACATGATTATACGATCTTATCAGTTCAAAGCACCACATCAATATTATTCATTTTTTTTTTTTGTTTCTCATTCTTAATGAATTAGAATGATGACTTATAATTGGATACTTTGTTATTAGTTTGGAACTTATATTCAATATTTGTATTATCGTTTATTTGTTCAATTGCTAAAGATTAAGTTATGTTTATACATTATTTTATTAATGATGATTTCAACTCATTATTTTCACTTTATTTTGAGTTCTATATATTGGAAAAGTACTTGCAACAAATTTATATAAATGACTCATGTAATATATTATAAGACAAGGTTTTTTAAATAAAGTAGGTAATAATATTATAACTAGTTTAACAAAAATAATGAGAGACAAATTTCTCTACCAAATGAACTAATTATAGCTACTTGTTAATCATGCAGCAATTGAATCATATTTAGTATCTAATATCAAAACTTTTAGCTATCACATATTATAATCAAGTATTGTTTTTAGAGACTAATGTTTGATATCAAAAGACATGACTTTTGCTATCAAATCATGTGTGGTATCTAATATCATGGATTTTAACTACTAAATGCCAATGTTTGAGATTATTTTACAATAATTTTAGTTTGGTAGTAGGAGACATTGCTTTTTGCTACTAAATATATTTAGTAGTTAATAGTATGACTTTTTGCTCTAATTATCAAATTTCATTATTTGCTACTATTTTATAATATTTTTAGTTACCAAAATTTAGTAGCAAAAGACATGACTTTTTGCTACTAAATTATAATTAGTAACCTATACCCTTTAGCGACTTCTCAATCACTACCAATTAAAATTCGATAGCTAATACTTTTGGCTATCAACTTTTATCTTTTAGCTACTAATTATAATGGCGGCTAAATGTGAAATTTGTTGTAATGATAATTGTTTGATATAATCAAAACACAGATTAAAAAAAATTCCAAAATCTAATAGTTGCTATTATGAAGGGTAAAGTATCCTTTTGATAAATAAAGAAATAGTAGTTCTCTGCTATAAGTGGTTATTTGAATGGATAGAAGTTGATGCATGAAGGTAGGTTATGAGCATGAATTATGGAAGATATAACAATTTTGTCCATAATTGCTTTGCATGAGTCCAATTCATGCTATCATTATAAGTTATTGAAAAAGTTGGGGGGATGTTTTAATAATTTTATTGTATTTCATTATCAAAATGCATTTAAGAAACCAAAGACATATAGCTTTAATAATGTGTGTGTGTATATATATATATTAAGTGTGTGTTCAAGAGTTTGATTATTTAGAAAATAAAAGTTTAAGAATGTTATAATTATATTCATTACATCTCAAAACAAAGGATGTGACTATTTTGATAATAGAAGCATCTAAAGGTTCAAATATAACTAACATCTACAAACATATGTTTATTTAAAATCTCTAAAGAACTCTAATGTGTTTATTCTCAAATTGCAAATTATCATTTAAACCATCTCTAGCATATTGCAATTAAAAGATCAAAATACCAAAGCCCAACATTTATTAATTTTTCAAAATGTCTATTTACTCGTCACTAACGATACAGTATAGGTTATATCCCATCTAATCATGAAGATAAGCAAACACAACATCACTTGAAATAATGAAGTACCGATACTAAATGAAATAAACACAATATATGAAGTTGTATTCAATAGAATGACAAACAAGACTAGCTCGGCATCATAAGATTTGGAGTAACTCAAACTATGTTCAATGCTCATAATTAATTATATGTGAGGATTTTTAGATTCTATCACCTACAGCCAAAATGATGTGGGGGATGAATTGAGTCCTTTCTATCAATGCCTTAGTAATTGTATCATACTAAGTTCATCGTGTGTACCATGCTATCAAGAGCACAAACTATTAAAAGTTCATATATATGTCTCATACCGCCAACATATCTTGCTTACTTCTATTGTGCTCAACACATATTCACATGTGAGCATTTGCAAATTCTATCACTTGTAATTGAAATAATGTGTTAACAATGTGGTAATGCATCTCATATCGATCATGTTGTACATATCATATTATTGGAAATAGAATCCATTGTAATAGTCATATTAGTATCTATACTACCAATAGTCCCATATACAGTTTCTCTCCTCATCTAACTTGTATTTGCCATAATTCCCTTATAACAATGACCTATTGAGACATATATAATGTCAAAGGCATAGAAATATGAGTTACATTACTCCAATTGTCTAGCTATTAGAGGGTGCACAAACACCTAACTATGACTACATATGTATAGATCCGATCCTCAAGTGAACCACAAACAACATATGCATTTAACTAAGGTTCAAATAATTATTAATTTTGTTGCATTTGTCCTATAAGCTCATGCAACACACAGTAATAGTCACATACGTAAATTTTGCTTAAACTTTCTAAAACAAATCAAAGGGATTTGATTTATAAGAGTATTGTTTGACTTTTTAACATAAGTAGTTATCTATGAAAATCAAAGCTTTATGTCTTCTAAAGAAGCTTCTGACTCATGAGCTTTTGATTCCATTGCTTGATATTTACTTTCAAATATCTTCTTTTAGGATTTCAAGTTTCGATTAATATCTCCAGATTCAAATGGCAATTTTGATTTTGAGTTCTATTTTCATATTATTATTTTCCCATTTCTATTGTTTTTGTTGTCAAGTCATTAATATTCTTGGAAGTCATAGTAGTTAAGAGTTCCTTTTTCATAATTCTAGAGAAGTTAATATATAATTTCATTGTATCTTATTTCTTAAATTGTACACAATATATTTTATTTCTTTTCTTAGCATCCATAGGAATAAACATAGAAGATAGCATTCACTATCTAGTTATGAAAAACAATATTGTAGTTTCCTAATGAGGATACTATATGGTAAGGATTGGAAGGTAGGCAAGGCTAAAGTTAGCAGCTTTTGAATTGCTTGGAAAGAATATGCATCTAAAATATGTTTGGTGCTTTTAAAAATTTATGTTTCCAACTCATTGAAGCTCTTGGTGATTTTGCTATCAAGTTTAACTTTTGATTTTGGGATATCTACTCTAGTAAACTTTCAACATATGGATTATTCATTTTTTTCCATCATATGTTCTATTTCCTTATTTGAAAGTAGAAAGACATTAGAATATTTATTAATAAGGAAGAGAGATTTTCTTAGGATATTAGAAAGATTTCTTGTCATATTTTCTTAAACATTAAGATGTCAAGATATTTCTTTTCATGTACTTTTTGAGATATTAGATTATTAATAAGTATTTTTATTTTATGAATATTCTAAAGTTGTTAAGATTCTTTTAGCTTAAAAATAGGCTATACCATGTAATGTTAAGAATGGTTGAATATTATGAATTATTAAAAATTTTATTCCTTATACATATTTGTATTTATCAAACTACACATTGCGTTATTTTTTACTTCAAGACATATCTTAAATTGAACAAAGTACATTGGCTTACTTTTGTAGACAATTAGCTAAGTTACCCATAATATATCATTTTGTGCTTTTGACAACGGCACCAAACTATTATGGATGACCTTAAAAGCATTACCTTTAATCTAAGGTTATGGTTTTGCATCTATTACATTTGACTATTGTTGCATATGATAAACCAATGAATCTTACAACGGTAATGACAACCATGCCTAGTTGAAGCAACAAGTTAAATTCTTCAAAAGGTAATGATTTCAAAATAAAAGTTCTAATGATTTATGCCCATTTAGTGCAACAATTTTTATGTTAATATGCAATGGTTTGTTACAATTTGTCCACTTGAATAGGCAACAACTATAGAAGAAAATGCAATGATTACAAAAGAATATTTGATAATGATTATAATCATTAAATCAACAGTTTGACAGGAATAAAATGCAATGGTTTGTGTGATAAAGGTGATAGTTCATGTTGTCAAAATCCTAAGGGGAGCCTAGTAGGATTGCATAAAATTTTCATATTACATGTGTACCCATAATACAAAAATCATTTTGCAAGTTAGAGATTACAAGACTTTAATTAGTTAGCCTCTAGGGTTTCAAATTTTCAATTTATAAACTTATCGTATTATATAAATAACTAAGGATATCCAATATTCTATAGTTCCTCAAAATCGTAAAGAATCGGTATCCCTTACCAAACAATAAGATCAGACAGTAAAGTTCTAAAACTTAAACTTACGAAAGGTATAAGGTTTAAATATAGTAATAATAATTTAAACCAACTATACAGTCTATCCTCAGGTTCTAACTTTTATATATCTTGATGCTGGTACTCGACACTCAACTCTTAACTCATGCCCAATTATCTAGCAACCTGCAAGAAAAAATTATTGGAGAGTAAACTATATGAGCTTGGTACTATACTAGCAAGCAGGTTATCAAATAATTTATTACCAAATATATGAATGCATGAATAAGCAGTATGACGGACAATATATATGTAGTTGACCAATGCTACATATAACATTGAATTTAACACCTTCGAAGTAAGTGTTGGAGATACATCAACACCAATTACAACTGGATTCTAGCAGGTTTTTTTATCATAAATTTAAATTTCTTATTTCACAAAATACGTTTTCATTTCAAGAAATTCAATAATACACAAAATCTAAGGTTTAGTGATGAGATGGCTCCCGCAATCCACTCTTATGCCTTACAACAGTGGTTTCTAAACTCGACCTTTAGCCACCTACGGTTAGCGTCTCCGACGCCAGGTAAATCAACGAGCCAAGAGTAGGGTCTTATTATATTAATGTTCATGTACTGTATTAATTAAATTATGTAGGAATCCATCCCTCCAAGACCCTTCATTATGAATTACGGTGATGGCTAGAACATTATATGCAATGTTCGTGCTTAATTCATTTAATTTTAATTAAGTCGAATATGATTAAGTTAATTTATGAAGTGATCGACCAATATTAATAAACCATTCAATTATGCAGTAATAAATCAAGTAGCCAATTATTTAATTATTATCTTTCACAACCTTTTACACAATACATAACCAATATTTAAGTACATGTACAACCCGAACCCCTATGCATCAAGTTATTAATATTTACATTAGTTGTGCTAATTATAAGTACAAAACAAGTATAAAGTCATCGAAAGCACTCACTTGGTCATTGAGTCTATCAACGGTCGTAATAATCCACTTGGTAAGTTGATATCCGTATTAAGATCACTTGACATTTAGGAAATATAAAAGTAATAAGTGTTTGAGTTAAATAACTAAACTATTCCTGTATTTGGTACTAACTACTTAAATTAATTATTTGTTCTTATGAAATGCTCGGTTCACGCTTTTTCGTTAATCACGTATAAATTTTTCAATTTAACTCTAATTTTTATAAACTTATAATCTATTTTTATTATTTTTGGATATACTTTCTTGTGGCCAAGTCCCTTTTGGATGTGTGACTTGCAGTTTCAATTACGATGTAAAAATATTATGAAATTCATTATTTTGATTTAAATAATTACAAAATATTATTTTAAGCTTTTCTTTACATATTTTCGTTTTAACAAATACCTAATTCTCATATTTTACAAATTTTCTTACTATTGAGTTTATTTAATTATAATTTACGTATTTTGCCATTTTTGAAGGTTAATACCTATTTAATTCATTTTTGCTATTTTAATAATTTTCCAATTAGTTAATTATTTTATTATTATTTTTAATTATGAATTTAATTAAATGTTGACGTGGCAGCAAAGGAGATTGCCATGTGTCATTTTCGAAGTTTTTTTTAATATATTTTCAATATTTTTCCTCTTTTTTATTTTTACGTAATATTTATATAATTATATTTTATTAAATTTGATAAATTGTTTTCCCTTTTTCTTGGATTCCATAGCATATATATATATATATATATATACATACTTATATATTTTACCTTATTTTAATATTATTGTTGTTAGTGAATTTTGGGATGAAGAAAAATCTTATAAAAAAACTCCGATGCCTAAGTTAGTAAAGTGACTTAGTATAATAAGTATGTGAATAAAAAGTGTCAGAGCGCTCTTACAGAGTTTCTTTCAAGTATTTATAGATAGTCGTAGTATTTAAGGCAGTTGTCGAGATAACTGTTAAGACACGTAGAAACTTCTTAACTTGATATCTCTCCTAATATGTAAAGATAGTAGGCGATTATATAATATAACTGTACTTATGATAATTGTTCGCACCATAGACTTAAATTTAAACTAGGAATGGACTTGTTCTACTCGACATAAATGCCGTATGTCATCTATCCAGTGAAATGCTGAGAAAGTCGATTACCTGGCTTATTGGCAACCAAATGGACGAGTGTCAAATAAGTGAAAACTAACTATTAACATTTGGCCCTTAACTCTTGTGTTTGAGTAGTCAATAAAGAGAGTTACATATATACATATTACACTAGAGGCCGAATGAGGGAGTGATTCTTTAGATTTATGCTGAGTAATATAGGAAGTAGGATAAGTCACATCCTAGTCGAAAAGTTATGATTTCTAAACTCCTGCCTGTTCAAGAAACCAAGAAATTGGAGGCATGACATTTATCGCCTACGTTATCATTTTGTTGCAGGCTTAATAACTATTAGAAAATTTTCAACCATCAAATTTATGTTATGAAACACACGTCAGCAATCCGTGCGATTACCATATTAATGCATCATTACTGTCAAAAGCAGACTTGCAGTTACAAGAACGAATCATCCATATATAAGGTACTGTTCATAATTAGATTTCATTTCTCTAGTTGCATCTTATACTTTCATTCTCTTTCTCATCTTCAAATTTACATTCTTCAACTTCTGTTATTTCATTTCATACAACCATTTAGGTATCGTTCGCAAAGTTGCTCACTTGTTCTATCCGATTTTGAGGTAACGAAAACTGAGGCCACTTTTCCCACCCAAATAAGGAGCGAGGCAGCATGTTCTTCGGGCAATTCTACCAATAGTATGGAAGTAAGGTAGGATAAACTTGCTCAGATTAACGAGCTTCCTATGGATAATTATCCAGAGGATAAGGAAGGGAGGTCTTCAGCAAGATATCTATACAACACAATAACTTACTCTCGCGACTCTCTTAATGGAACTGTTAGTTCCGTCGACAGAGTTCTTATCACAAAGTACAATCAGTACTAGCGAGATCTTCTTGGAATAAGGAACTTGAGGAGGCCAAGAGATGGGGAGAGAGTATGCTTCCCAAAGGAGCGCAAGTTCCACATATACCTTAAATATCTGGATTTTAGGATACGCTTCCCTTTCTCAGCTTTTGTTTCGAGCTTCTTCAACTACTTTAGAATCACATTGAGTATGTTCTCACCAAAAACATATCGACTTCTGGTAGCTTTTGAGATAGTTTGTGAAGAAGTTGAGGTCAAGGCTATGCCTTGGTTGTTTAGGTTTTTCTTCACTATTTGGAGGCAGCCTAATGGGTGGTACTTCGTTGCTGCGAGGCATGGACGTAAGTTCATAGACGAGTTAGAATCCAAGATTCACAAGTGGTATGATAAATTCGTATCAATAGTGTCTAACGGGGACTTAGACTTCTAGACCTAATGGAATGAGCTGATACATACAAAAGATATAGATTTGATATCGAATGATGTAGCTGCAGTAAAGAAAATTCAAGAGAAGAGGAGGAACAAAATGTTCTTCTAGGATATTGAGAGAATTATATAGCATTACGAAAATGGAAACCCAATCTTTTTCGAAAAAGAAGGTACGCTAATGTGTTACTGCCGTACCGAATATAGCCATAAGAGGAAAGCTGTTTTTCAGGACTTGGGGGGAGAATAGTAACTTTTGAAATTGTGGCCTTTGAGCCTTACTCGGCACGGAAAATGTAAGTTTATATTTTTTCCCGTGTTTATATTAATTGGTTTACTTGTATTGGAGATATGGGTATTGGTGAGGTGAATCCAGTAAAGCTATTATCTTAAACCAAGGCAAAAAAATCCAAGATTGATAAGAGGGCGATCACCTCTATAACTACCACTCGACCTGCTGTTACAAAGAAACTAGCAAAGAAAGCTGTACCGAAGCAGACGACCATACAAAACACCTCTCGTCCTGTCGGGAGGAGAAAGGAGAGTGAGAAGACATTGCCAACTGAGGTTCGTTCTGAGGAGCCTTCGATTGAGATTGTTTAAACTTCTGTTGAGCTGAGGGATGATGAACATTGAGAGATACATCCTGGCGAGGAAGATCAAATAGTCACTATCGCAGAAGGGTCATCATTGGCAGTCAAGGTGGCGTTGAGTGCTGATAAAAGACTGGAGAAGAAATTAGCTAGCCAACTACCTACCAAGAAAGTCAAAGGCTTGGACGAAAGGGCGAAGGAGGCAATGCGATCTAAAGCTCTCGACATCAGTAGTGTTGAATTCATCCCTAGCAATGAGGTTGGCGAGTACTTTGTCCCTTGTTGGAGCCACCAAATTTTGGATATCGACTTGGCCTTGAGAGACAAGATGAAATCTTTAGCTCTGATGGAAGGAATTATTCTTTCAAAAGATAGAGATATCATCAAGAAGGATGTCGACAGGGTCAACGGTTGCAATAAGGTCCATATCGTGGCCAAATTATATGATGTGAGTATCCATAAACATCACTTTTAATATCGAATTTGTTTGGATTATTAACACATTTCCTTTTCCAAATGAGCAGCCACATTCTAATGGTTTTAAACAAGGCTGACAAAGAGGCAAAGAAGATAATATCTTAGTTGTATCCATGTGTTATGCCCAATCATTTCTCATTGTGTTAAATGAATTTGCTATAGAGAGTTAAGGATGTATACAATGCATTGAAAACCCAAACTACTATTGCTGAGAATAAGAGGATAAGGGTAGAGATGGAGGCGAGAAAGCTTCAAGAAGAACTTGTTACCGAGAAAATGGCACACGACCTCGCTGTTGATGAAATCTTTAGCCTGAAGGCTAAAATGGAAGAGTAGTAGAAGAAGTCTAAAGGCTTGAAAGAGGAGATGTAGAAGAAGAAAAAAGAGTGTTGAGGCTTAGGTTGAATTATTTGCACGATGAGCAACGATGAAGATAAGCTCAGGATGCAGATAAAGGAGATGAAGACCAACAACTCGAGCTTATAGACCTGTGTGGCTGAGTTGGAGGAGATTGTGAGGAAGGGACCATTAGTTGAAGAGGCTTTCGATATAGTCACTTCCAGTCGGCAATACGAGAGGCTTCTATGGACAAAGTTGTTGGAGGGGGTTTAAGCAGCAAGGGAAGAGGTCTTGTAGCTTCATCTTGATTATGATCTCTCTTGTCTTGACTTTGTTGATGTTGACGACAAAGTTAGTAGTGTGATGAAGATAAAGGCGGCAAAATAGGTGCCGAAAGTATGAATCAAGGTGTCAATGAAGCTCATGCCAAAGAATTTGCCCACTCTGAGACCCTAGTTACCGAAGAAGCCCCAACCATTGATTTAAAAATCACTTCTGCTAAACTTAAGGATAGGCCATAGGACCTTTATTGTATTGGCACATTGCACTCTCATGTAATTATCAATTGAAATATATTCAAGGCTATGTCAAGAGCTTATGACACTTGTTGAGCGAAAATAGTTTATAAATCTCCAATACGTTTAATTTCACGTACTGTACTTTCACAGTTTGTATGGTATACATATGTTGCTTCACGCTCTTATTCATTGGCATGTTTTATTTCATACGCTAGTTATTTCTTAGCATATTTTATTTCACACACTATTTGCTTCTCAGCATGTTTTATTTCATACGCCCAACTATCTTTTGGCATGTTTTATTTCATACGCCCATCGTTTTATACTGTTTGTTAACCGTTTGAGGCATAATTAGCCGCATTACTCGGCCATAAGGTTAATTTGTATAATTCATTAACCGTATTAGGCTAGAACCTTGGTCAATTTGTTTACCACGCAGCCTAGAACTCGTTAAGTTGACAATCGTAATGAAAACACAATGAGACTTTGAATATAATTCTCATAAATAAGTGCCAGTCTTACAAACATGTTGGCTATCGCCAAATGAGTGACAGTAGAAATCATTTAACATTTATCGAAAAAAAATTTTAGATTCTCAATGTTCCAAGCTTAAGGGATGATGGATCCATCTAAGCTTTCTAGTCGATAAGCCTCCTCGCCAATTATTTCCCGGATCCTGATAGGATCCTCCCAATTCACGCCGAGCTTTCCTTAATTTGGTCATGCACCAATGGCTTCCATCTTACAACAAACTGGATCTCTGGGTTAGAAAATCTTATGCTTTACTTTTTTATTGTAGTATCTTGCTGCTTTATGCTGGTATGCTGCAACCCTGGCTCTTGCAATGTTTCAAATTTCCTTAATAGTATTTAGATTCACTATCAATCTGACTTAATTAAGCATAACATCAAAATTATGCATCCGTAGATTAGGCAAGTCTAGCTCAATCGACATCATGGCTTCTGTGCTGTAGGCTAACTTAAATGGTCTCTCCTATTGCAGTTCTGTAAGTGGTTCTGTATCTTCATAGGACATTCCATAGTTCATCAGCCCACTTCCCCCTGACTTAATCTACTTTTCGTTTCAGGCTATGTAGTATGATCCTATTTACGGCTTCAACTTGTCCATTTATTTGAGGGTACGCTATAGATGTATAGTTGAACCAAATGCCGTGCTTCTCACAAAATGTCTAAAACTTATTGCTATCAAATTGCGGGCCATTATTTGTAATTATCATGTAAGGAACTCAAAATCTTGATATGATGGAGTTGAAGACAAACACTTTCACTTTCTTCTCAGTGATCTTTGCCACAGCTTTGGCCTTAGCCCATTTGATAAAGTAATCCATAGTAACAATAATGAATTGTCACTGGGTGATAGACTTTTGAAAGGGTTTGAGAATTCTAGCCCCCACTAAGCGAAAGGCTAAGAGTTAATTAGACTACATAACTCAGTTGCAAGAGCATTACTCAATGACTTGTGCTTCTAGCATTGAGGACAATATCGGACAACGTCCTTTGCATCTTCTCTCATAGTTAGCCAATAATAGCTAAGTCACAATGCTCGAATGTACAGTGTTTGCACCTTTACATGATTACCACATATGCTACCATGTAGTTTAGATAACACCCTTTAGGTATTTTTTAGGGAAAAGCAATGAAGGTATAGTTGAGATATGCTACGCTTATACAACTGACCATCAATCAACATGTAGTTCATAGCCTGGTAAGCCAATTTTCGTACCCTTTTTTTTGTCATCAAGGAGAGTACCTTCTTTTAGATTATTCGCTATAGAATCCATCCATGATTCTTCTATTGTGCAAGGAGCCAACTCACAGCTCTACGAAAGAGTAGATAAGCTTTTTTGTAGGAGGAACTCGACGAGAAGTTTCTTACTTAGCTCAAGGAATGCTATACTAGCCAACTTCGACAACTTGTCAACAACAATATTATTGCTACTCGGGATTTTGTGAATGGAGAAAAATAGAAATTCTTCTGTGAGTGTTTGTACCACCAATAGGTACTTGCTCATCTCTTTTTCTCTTATCGCATAACTTTCGATGACCTGATTCACCACCAGTTGGGAATCAAAGAACACTTCGAGTCTCTTAACACCAATTTCTGTTGCCAGTTTCAATCTGGCAATTAGAGCTTTATACTCTACTTCATTGTTACTAGGTAGGAATCCGAATTTCAGAGCATAATAAAGTCTAACATTACGAGGGCCTTAAAGAACTAAGCTTGCTCCACTTCCTTGTCATGTCGAAGAACCATCGACATAAAGAAACCAAATAGGTTTCTCGACTCCCTCCATTGGTTCTTCATATCTAGTGAATTCGGCTATAAAATCCGCTAATACTTGGGCCTTTAGTTCCATTTTGGGTTTATACTATACACCATAAGCACTGAGCTCTAAGCTCTAAGGCATATTTCATTATCCTCTCCGAGGAATCAGGCTGCTACAATGCTTGCCGTAATGGCTAGTCAGTGAGGATAATGATCTGGTAGGCTTCAAAATACGACTCCAACTTTCTCGTAGAAAGAACTACTGCCAATACAAACTTTTCAATCTTTGTATATCGAAGCTCTGGCCCCTGTAGAACATGACTCACGTAATAAATGGGTCGATGCTTTTTGCCATCTATTCGGACCAGTACGAAAGAAAGGGTTGGGAGCTGATAGAAAGGTACAAGTATAAATTTTCTCCAAGAATGAATGTCAAAAGTATCGAGGGTGATGCAAGAAATTCCTTGCACTTATTGAAAGCTCTTTCGTAATCGTCGTTCAAGTTGAATTCTTTTGGATTCTTTAAAATTTTTAAAAATTCTATGTACCTATATGCACTTCTTGACACTAATCCGTTAAGGGAGGCAATTCACCTGATGAGTTCCTGCACCTCTTTGATCGTACGAAGTGATTTCATATTCTTAATGGCTTTAATCTTTCTCAGATTGGCCTCAATGCTACGACGTGTAACCATATTCACAAGAAATTTCCCTGATGTTGCACTAAAGATGTACTTCTGTAGGTTGAGTTTCATGCTATATCTCCTCAATGTGGCAAACATATCCTCTAGATCAGCGAAATCTTGATCTTCCTTCATGCTCTTCACAATCATGTCGTCTACATATACTTCAACATTCTTATGGATATGAGATTTGAATATCTTCGTTACTAATCTCTGGTATGTAACACTAGCGTTCTTCAGCCTAAAGGGCATCACTATATACCAGTACGTTCCAAAATTGGTAACAGAAGATGTATGGACTTCATTTGCCTTATCCATCTTGATTTGATTGTAACTAGAGAAAGCGTTCATAAAAGAAAGTAACGTATGTCCTGCGGTTACATTTACCATCTGATTGATTTTTGGCAGTGAAAACAATGCTTGGGATAGGCCTTATTGATATCCGTGAAGTCTATGTACATTCACCACTTGCCATTAGACTTCTTGACTAGCACACAATTTGCTAGTCAAGTCAGATAAGACTCTTCCCAAATGAATCCTACCTTCAATAATTTCTGAACCTCTTCTTCTATTGCCGCTTTGTCTCTTTGGTGCAAAATGTCTCTTTTTCTATTGGACCACTTTTACATTCGAGTCAATCTGGAGCTTGTATACCACAACTTCTCTTAGAATACCCAGTATGTTTGAAGGTAACCGTACAAACACATTAGCATTGGCTTACAGGAAGTCAATCAAACTTTGCCAAACATCTGTTAACAAGGGTTTTCCTATCCTTGTTGTCTTCCCGGGATCATTTCCCAAAAGAATTTCCTTAGTATCATTCTTGGCATTCTCTATGTCGACTGACTTGCCTTCTACACATGTTTCAACTTGAAATACTTCCTCTCGTCTCAAAGCCCTTATATATAAGGACTATGCCGATTGTTGATCCCCTTTACATACACCCACCCCTATAGGAGTAAGGAACTTGGCCTTAAGATGTGTAGTTGAAGGGATAATGCTTAATAGATGTTGGCATGGCCATCCCATTATCATGTTGTAAGGGGACCAACATTTGATGATGAGAAAGTCCACTTTGTCCTCTGCAACATGCTCCTCATCATCGATCTATATCGGTAAAGAGATAACTCCGGCTACTTGGATAGGTTGATTATTGAAGGCATAGAGATCATACTTGTAAGACCATAGCTATACTTTGATCTTGGGTCTCATTTGATCAAATGCATGTTGAAAAATGATGTCAATTGAACTTTCTGTGTCAACAAGAATTTTCTTAACTTTAAAGTTGGCGACCCTTGCACTAATAACAAGTGCATCATCATGCGGCCTCTGGATACCTTCGAAATCTTCCTATCCGAAAGAAATTGTATTGTCGATCTTGATCTTTTTGCCTTGAATGTTACATACGTAATTTTTTGCATCAATCGAGCTTGAAGAGTTTGACTGGCCTATACTAGGTCTACTGACAATGGTATTAATTACTCCATTAGGTGCTCTATTGGGATTAACATCCCTTATATCTCTCACGGCCATTCCTGGTCGAATCTCATCCTCTTGTCTCCTCTGAGACGATCTTTCTACTCTTTTAGCATTATGCACTAGAAATTTTCATAGGTGCCCACATTATATTGCATCTTCAATTGCATTCTTGAGTTAAATGCACTCATTTGTATCATAACCTTTGTCATAGCG
This sequence comes from Lumnitzera littorea, assembly GCA_024138015.1. Classification (NCBI taxonomy): domain Eukaryota; kingdom Viridiplantae; phylum Streptophyta; class Magnoliopsida; order Myrtales; family Combretaceae; genus Lumnitzera; species Lumnitzera littorea. The sequence goes on from JAMXBB010000003.1 coordinate 101,024,726, forward strand.
GAAATCATAGTACTCATCCGAATTTCTTCTTGAGGGATTCCCTCGCATTTTTTTTAGCTACTAGAGGACATCTCTTTCCCTATGTACCTCTATCAAAATTTATGAGATTGGATGATTGATAGGCGTATAGGATGAGTATGTCGAGATCCTCAATCTCTTCTTTTCGACATCCGAACTATGGTCATTATCTGTGCTGAGTCTATCCTTCACACTTTTTCACTTGTCATTCTTTCCGTCTCCTCTGCTCTGATCAGCCTCATGTCATGCCTTCATGTTGTCTTCTTGTCGGATGTATGAGGTGACTTTAGCCTTAAACTCAACGAAAGTTTTTGGCTTATTCTTTGCAAGAGACTTGAAAAAGTCTCCATGAGGCTTGACTTCGTCGATTATGGTGATGAGGGCTACATTCATATCCATTTCTAGGATTTGGACCATCTTAACCATAAATTTGGCTATATAGTCCCTAATTGACTCATTGGACTTTTGTTTAATGGTATTAAAGATCGAGGAGTCCTTAACAGGAAGTGTTAAAAGAACACTTATGCTAGTTCATTGTAATAGAAAATGGTATTTGGTTTCAAATGTTTAAACCATGTGTTGGTTACATTCCTCAATGTTGAAGGAAAAGCTTGATAAACTACTACATCACTCAACCTATGCAACTTAGCCAGTATACAATAGTACTCTAAGTGGTCTTTAGGGTCCTTCGTCCTATCATATGTTTCGAACTGGAGCAGCTTAATATGCCAAGGTATTACTTCTTCCAAAATCTCTAGGATGAAAGGACTTTTCTCGATTTAGAATTGTTTGGTCACTGCAATTGGCCTACTGACATGCGAAGGTCCCGCATGATGCATGTACTACGATTGCTTACCCTTATCAATCTTCTTCAAAGCAGGAGCTAAGGGTTTCATTGTAACCTCAACTTGCTTTTTTGGCAATTTAGGTGAATAAATGGAATCATCAGTGCTGTTGGCATCATAATCGCCATACTCTTTATCTTGATTCAAATAAATACTTTTATAAAGAAGGTCAAGGATTTATTCATGTTTTTTATTTAACTCAGAATTTTATTTAGCTAAATTGAGACAAAGTCGCTTAAGTCGAGCCAGTCATTGCTCATCAGCATGCCAACTCCCCCCTTCAAGGTGTTAGGAGAAAGTACCAGCACCTATACTTCTGGTCATCCTAGTTTTGGTCATGTGGTTGTGTTTAGAGAAAAACAGATGGCACTAAATGTTGTTAATGAATTTTGGGATGAGGAAAAATCCTGGAAAAGAGAATGAAATGCTTAGTACTAGGGCTAGTTTGGTGCGGCCACCCCGATGCTTAAGTTAGTAAGGTGACTTAGTATAGTAAGTATGTGAATAAGAAGTATTAGAGAGCACTTACAAAGTTTCTTTCTAATATTTATAAATGGTCTTAGTATCTAAGGTAGTTATTGGGATAACTATTAATACATATGGAAACTTCTTCACTTGAAATTTCCCCTAATATGTAGGGATAGCAGGTGATTATATAATATGACCGTGCTTATGATAACCGTTCGTACCATGGACTTGAATTCAAACCAGGAATAGGCTTATTCTACTGGGTAAATACCGTGTGTCATCTATCTAGTAGAATGCCGAGAGAGTCAATTACCTGGCTTATCGATGGTCGAATGGATGAGTGTCAGATATGTGAAAACTGACTATCAACAATTATAATATAGTATACCTATAGTATTTATGTGTACTTGTATATAATATTAAGATACGTATTTCATACGTATATGTATACTTATGTATTATGATAATATAATTATAAATATCCTACATATATTATACACATGAGTATATATATACGTAATTGTATTTTTGTATTTTATACATATATACATATACGGTTATGATTACATATATATATATATCTATATTTATTGAAATTACTTAATATCTATATATGATCACATACAAGTATATATATACATATACCTTTATGTCTATATATATATAATCTATACAATAAAAATACAATATATATATATATATATATACATACTATGATACACACATATACATACTAAATATATATGCTCTATTATACATATACTATACTATACAAGTATTTTGTATTTTATAATTATATATACATATTTTCAATTACATGCTTATATGTGTATATGTACATAAGTAAGGAAAATACATAATATATATATATATATATATCATTATGTACGCATGCATACATGTACATATACATAAATTTCTTACACTAACATTTTGTAAAATCTAATGTTACACATATATACATGTGAATATACTTTAGTATCTATACATATATGAACACACATATACAAAGATACATGAATATAAAGGAATACATGAACATAATTAATACAAATTAAACATATGTTATACATATTATTTATCCTTAGTAATTGGAGAAATGAAGAGGGTAAAGCTCCTTCTCCATCTTCTTGATTCAATTGTTGATCTTTGAAAATAAAAGGAATTAAGAGAGAAAGGGCATGAGTTTTACGGTTAGAAAAGTAAAGAAATGTGTGGGGTTTTGTTTATTGTGTTAAAAATAAAGTGTGTGTATTTTCTTTTTCTAGCTACATGAATGAGAGAAGAGGGAAAAAAAAAAATCGGTTAAAGAAGAGAAAAGATCAAGCAAGATATGTAATTAATTGGATAAGACATGAGCTTTATCCTTTTGTTTATTTTCTCATTATTATCACATGGTAAAAATTAGTTAAGTAACACATGTCCATCAAAACAATCTAGAAAGTGTGGGATGTGGCAAACCAAAAGGAAAAAATTTTCTAGAGAAGAAATGAGAAAGGGAAAAAGGGAAAAAGAAAAAAAATTGAAAAAGAAATATTCAAAAATTTCCAAATGTAAATCATAAAATAATAATTATTAAATTAAATACTATTTGAAATTTATTAATTAAATCGTTAACTGTTACATTTATAATATTTATGAGTTATTTCAATATGTTCGTTAACAATTTTACATAATTACACGTATTAGTCGATAATTATATTTGATTAGGGTTTTATTACTATTAGGTTATATTTATTCATTTTATAAGCTTAAAATTATAGTTTTAGGGTTTTTGTCAAGTTCAAGTTCAATTTCGGATATTTACATGTACATAAGATTTAGGATTTTTGTACGCAATTTAGATTTCGATCGAAATTCTAGGGTTTTTATTACTTATAATATATTCAATTTTATAATTTAATAAAATTTTTATCTTGCTCTGCTTTAACGACTCATCAAGTTATATACAGTACTAGAGTTCAATTCTACTCACAATTAACTAAATTCATAAGATTTACACATGTGAAGTTTTGGTAATGGTTAATTATGTAAAGGTAATGGTTGATAGCTTTATAATAATAGGTTTTTTCTTTTTTTTTAGGTAAAGAAAATAGTTTTGTGCACATTAAAAGCAATAGTTTATAAAATAAGAGATAATGGTCCAGTATTAATTAAAGACAACGATTTTACCTTATATATAAAATTTTTAACTTTGATAATGGAGAACATATGGATACAATAAATAATAATATTGCAAAAGTAATAGAAACAACTACTTGCAAACTTATATATCATATTTTGAATTTTTATTATAAAAAAACTTGCAAACATTACAAATGATAATAATAACATCAACAACCACTTACAGCTTGCATTTAATTACCATTCTAAAGGTTCATAAGTGTTAATGATCTCAAAATACACAAATTAGTGAACAAAATAATTGAGTTATGATAAGATATAAACTATTTAGTTAAATATTATAGGGTAATATAAAAAAGTTCAATGATATCATCTAACATTTCATTTAGAAGGCTTACTAACATCTCAAACATCTTAGTCTTGCATAGAAGTTGGTATATACTAAAGTACCATCACCTTTGACATTAACATCCTAAAAAAAAGAAGAAAATAATAAAAATTAATCCTAAATCTATAATAAATATAATTAACATTATTTATGAAAACTCATATATATCATCTAGAAGCTCATGTCTTAAGTAACATAGATTTTATATGATTACCTAAGAAGAGAATTATGTGTGATATTTAAAGACTACATATTACCAAAAGGAAATGATAAGGCACTATGAGCATCTCTAGGAGATAGTGTTGGTGGAACTATGCTAACTAAGAATGTTTATACATGCATTGACATAATATCTCTTGTCATTTCACTTTTTTGTTGCTCCACTCTTTGTTTCAATTCTATATTTGTATATTTTTTGCACTTTTGTCTTTATTTTTACTATGATAGACCCTATAAGATCTCAAGGAGTTATTATAGATGATTCACTAGTTACTTTCTTACCATTTAAATCAAATGAAGTGACACTCCTTCCGTAAAGCCTTAACACGTCCTTTATATTCTTTTTTTCATTACTTTCAAAAATGCATCAATCATCTCATGTCTTCCCTCATCATGGTCAAATTGTTAGGATATTAGCACCTCCATACGAGCTTACCAATTATGAAAAGCATAATATAATTTATAAATATATTTTCAATATATACCATTGAAACAAATGTAAATATAAAAATAAAAAGAAAAGTATAAAATACTTATAATTTTGCTTTGTGTCTCTTCATCTGATTACTTGTACGCTTGTTCTGAATTTATTTTTCTAACAACAGCATACATCTCTAGATGAGTAGGTGGTGTTTCATCCTCTTTTGCATTTTGTTAAATGAAAAATATAAACAATCTGATTACTTAACTTATAGTAACTCATATTTCAATATCATTATTATATAATAAAAAGAACACATGACAACTTCCTTACTAATTCGTTGTACCATTGCTATGGTTTTTTGGCCCTATAATATACAATTATAATATGCATGTTCTTGTTTTTTTTTTTTCTCTTTTGACATTGTTTGCAGTAGTAATTTTCTACTTATTAAAGAGACTATAAATAATATTTATAAATCATCAACAAAATCAACATCATATAAGTACAATATTGAATGATATGTTAAACCTTTGTACTTTAAAGTTTTAATCGATATAAAGATATCTAAATTATTCATCAAGTACATTTTTTAGTATATTTTACAATCTCTCTTTATTAATCTTATACTTCATATAATGATTTTTCTTCAATCTACATTCAAAAGCCATCTAATCATTTCTAATTAATCATTTTTATGACTCATTTTTTATCCTCTTTAAGAACCATGTATATTTTTTTTTTTTCTGTAATAGTAGAATAATCAGCTTAATTAATATATGTACGCATAGCCATTAATTTACAGTATTCATAAAGTTCACAAAATAAACTAAAAAGAAGGTTTAATACAATACTTAAATTACTTATATATACTCTCATAACTTCTCCTTAATTGTCATTGTACATTAACTCATGACATTGAATGATGCAAGGTTTGCATTTTAAGCTAATATTGTTAAAAAATTACTAAATTTATTTATAGTTTGATCATCTAAACTAATAGATTAGTTGAATTCATTTAAAATAATCGATTCACGTTCTTTATCACAATGAACATGCACTTTTTTTTATGTCGTTGTTGGTCCTCAGGTATTCCTCTTCTTTAAATGTGTAATACAAAAAATAATGGTAATCTTATAAAGTCAATTGAAAAACTTATACGTCTTTCCAAATGATAGTGAATAATAAAATGTGTTATCATTATTTTCAAGATTTTTTTTGTTTTTGTTTTTGTTTTTGTCAATCATTCTTTGCTTCTTCTTCTTACCCACCATAATCTTCTTCTTCTTCTTAATCATTTTATTCATATTGGTGAACATTTTCTCATTCATCTTCCTCTTTTTATTATTCTATCTTTCAAAAAGTATGATTTCTTTGTAACATCTTCAAACAATTTCAAGCATGGCTCATTAACATGTTTTTGAGGTTATCGTAATTGTTGAGAACCATGAGATGTTGATTTTTTTTCACTACCTTTCATAGTTGATGTGTTGGCTTCTATAATCTAACTTCTTAATAATGTGATAATGATATTTACATTTTTGATGAATGCTTGTTAACAACATATTTTTTTAGATTATTCATTTGTCATTACTCTCAACTTATAACCATGTTTAAGCGAAAAAAAAAAAACTAATAGTCTCATAATAAAATGCAAACAAATATAAAAAGTTAAACATATATATATATATATATATATAATGTACTTTGTTTAAATGCATATCTCATAACATAAACTTATCTTTTTAATTTCCATAAATAGTGAACTTTTTATAAATCTTTTGGATCCATCTAATCCTTATCTATTTTATCAAAATGGGAATCTCAGTATTCCAATCACTTTTCTTCATTTCTTATTCTTACACATTAGACAAGTATAGTAGAATAAGGTTCAATTTTACACAAAAAGTAATCTTTTTTTTATCCATCATATTACTACGTTTTATAATAGCACTATGATAGTAATGAGATTTAAATTAAAGTCTTGACTTAAAGAAAGAAAAGGGGAGAAAAAAGAATATGTCATGAGCTAGAAATCAAATTACACGTGTTGATATAAATAAAATAATAGATAAAAGGATTTATGAGACAACATTATAATTTGAATAGAAACATAAAATGCCTTCTTTTATTAATTCAATGCTTGTTGATTACATGTGGACGTGGAAATAAGGCAAAATAGAGATTTTACTAAATATAATAATATGCTACTCTCAATTCGATGGTGCATAGTGTAATTATTAATTTAATCAAAACAAATCCAATTGTTGAAACTTAGGAATAACACCCCAAAGTAACACGAATTCCTCTCTACTTAAACCTCTCCTACATTTTTCAAAACACATAGGATTGTATTAAAACATAAAATATATCAAATATTAATTCTTATAAATATTCTAGTGAATGTACATTTTCTATCAGTGAAAAATTTTTGTTATCATGAAATAACCATCAAAGGAAAAAATCATCTAAATCTAACCTAAGGAATCATTAAAGAAAAATTCGAACTCATGACTTTAGTATTATCTTATTTTTAAAAAATTTCAAATAATCTCTCTAAACTTTAATTTAAGTGTGGATTGATCTTTTAAGCTTTTAAAGTATACTTTAAGACTCCTTAAACTTTAATAAATTGGTCATATAAAGGATATTTTCTTCTTTTTTTTTTCCTTAGGAAAACCCATACCATTACTAAAGTTTATGAGGTCTTAAAGCACATTTTGATCAATTTAGGAGGTGTTTGTGTATTAAAATCAAAGTTCAAAAGAGCTATTTTCAACCTACGAGAGTTATTATAAAGTTTAGGAGGTTTTAAAGTATGCTTCAAAAGTTCAAAGGATCAATTTGTACCTAAGTCAAAATTTAGGGAGTTATTTGCATTTTCCCTTTTTATTTTTATTGGGGATTGATTTTAGTACTTTCCAAGCACATTGAATGAGATGTCATAATAATATTGCCTTTTTTTTTCTTTTTTTCTTTTAGTAAAAGGGAATAGTTTACAAATTATTTTCTCTTATTAAACCAAAGCAATATTTATAGTTGCCTATTGCTTGAAGTATCTATGGTAAAGTTTTTTTTCATGAATCATAGCCTAAGATATATATTCACTGTAAAGGTTACAAATCATTACTTGAATTGATGCATACTAAATTTATAACAACAGTTTCCAAACAGTTGCCTTGCATACTTTTACCTAAAATTCATTTTACAGTAATGCATAGAGAAGATTCCATCAACTAAGTTTCATACTTAGTCAATGTAAATAGAGATTGCTATGGCCTACTTATGATTTCAATCGATTGAATTCTCTCACCACAAAACACAATTGACATAATTATAAATGTGGTTATTTATGTATCTCATTAGTTTATCAAATTTCCAACAATCAACTCGTTTCCCTTATATTATTAAGATTTGAACTTTTTCTCCATAGATTGATAAAATACTTGAACATTAAAATTTTGTCTTTCAAACATTTGATTTTCACTTGAAAAACATTGTTTTAAGAAAACTTTTAATGAGATAATTAGCCCTACAAGAATTTCATAAATTAAAAAGAATTCTATTAACTCCTATCTCTAAACTATTGAACTCCAAACCATATTTGCCATACATTCCCATACCTACTACTTTTTATGAATATCAACCGAAGTAGAATTTTTAACTCAAATTGATGACTAAATCCTAAATTTAAATTATAAAATAGTAAGAATGTGGAAGTCTATACTATGCATTCCAAGAGATTTTGATGATAATAAACTACTTTACCTAAAGATTACTAATAATTTTACTTCTTGTAGCTCATACATACTAAAAATAAGAAGAAGGCATATAGACTTAAGTTTTCCTTAAATTTTGATTAATTAAGAAAAGGTTTTACTCAATTAAGAAGAAGTTCTAATCAACGAAGAAATGAGTTTAGAAGAACCAAAAAGAAGTTCTAAATAACTTGAAAAGGCAAGAGAATAAGTTTTGGACAAAAGAAGAATGGAAGAGTTCTTACGAAACAAAGAAGATAAAGACAGAAGAAAAAGTTTCAACAATTAGAGAAAAAAGAAGCAGTTTTATTAAAGTAAGGGTATAAGCATAAGTGGATTTTCATACCTTAATTGGATGATCGGTCGAACAACTTGTATCAAGAGAATTGATGAACGGCCAAGAAGGTCATGCCTTTGACTAATCCCTATTATGGTAGACCACTTGATCAAGCTGTTAATCTCTTGTTAGAGCTGTTATAGCTTGACTTATCACTTGACAAGTCTTACTAAAGGCCTAATCATAAAGACCCATTCCATAAAGATTTGAACATTCGAACATGGACACCAATAGTTTAGTAGCTACCTAGACAACAACTGTTCAACTACCTATTTCTCCTCATATTCTGTACATGGTGAAATTCAAGAAGTGCCATGCATCCTGGGTAGTTTAATTGTCTCCCATTTACTATTATTTGTCAATGGCTTATAAATATGGGACATTAACCTCTACAATGACTCTTTAAATATTCCTTCTACTCACATGCTCATTTTATATGTTACTATAAACACTTACTTGACTTAGGCAGTAGAGTGGTTATGCTAGACTAGCCTTAGCACCCTCTAAAACCTTCTTTTTCTCTTTCACAAGATTATTAAGCTTAACCAATTTCTAACAACAACAAGAAGTTCTACCATAGTGAAAACATAAGTAGAAGTTCTATGAAAGTAGAAAATTTGCTAGAGTTAGAAAAGGATGTTTCAAAGAATCAAGAATATTTTTAGAAGTTGTAAAATCTTAAATGCAAATCAAGATCTAGCTCTACGAGCAAACATATTTGGGTAATATATCTGATCAAATCTCTACAAACAAATCTTTTAAAGTATTTCCTAGAAGTTCTCCATGAGATTAGAGTCTTAAATATAAGGAAAGGTCAAAGGTGAAGCAAGTATAATATTTTTGGACATATAGTTACCTACTTAGCATTTTTATGAAAATACTTTACATAAGAGATAAAAAGTTTAATTAAAGTTGCAATATGGTTGCAAGGTTCTTAGAGATTATTTCCAAGTTCAATAATAAGGTTGTAACACCCATAAAATTATAAGAAAGATAATCTTTTCAAAAGAAGTGTAAGTTAGTCATTTCATGGGTTTAAACTCCTCATACTCCTCTTAGACATATCATGTTCCCCTTTCTCTCTCTATTCTTTCTCTCTTTCTACCTCTATCTTATGAGACCATATTATTACTTAGCAATTCCATCCTTAAGTTTATTGAAATATCGAATTATTATGAAAGAGACTGAAATTGAAGGAAAACATGACCTAAGATAGAGTTCTCAGTAAGTTTCACTTATCCAAATGTTTTCTAAGTTCTTATTTAGAGAAAGAAATCTTGATTAATGTCTTCTTAAGAGTATGCCCATATGGTGTGGAGTAGTACTCATATGGTAAAGTAAGTTGTAATCTTTTCTTTGGATTCTTACAAAGTTCTAAGTTTTCTTGGTATTTAAAGATTTTTGTTGTGTTTTGATGGTTGGGGAATTGAAATTGCTATTTTGGGGAATGTTTTGATGATGTTTGTATTGAAGAATCGAAGAGAGCTAATGGGTTAGTTATGTTGTAAAAGAGTAATGAAGAAGAAGATGAGAATGTTAGAGAATTTTGACTTGTATTTGAAGGAAAGAAAGGAAGCAAAATACTACAGCATCAATGGGTGAGAACCAGCGTACCGATTCCTATTAGACCTACTAGCTAGTTCCTTCAAGGGCTAGAAGAGACTTGCCAATTGGTTCTATTCACACTAGCTTGTTGATTAAGCTCTTTCGTTACGCATTTTTGCTTCACCATTTGAATAGTGATTCTTATCTTTCTAAATAGTGATCCTTTAGTAGTAACTCATAATCTTCTCCTTTTATATTTTATTTAATATAATTAAAGATATGCTTTGATTTATTTTTCTTTTAAACTAATTTTCTATGGTATATTATAAGATTAAGCCTTGTAATTTATGTAATGCTTGATAGTTTGGTAAATTTTGAAGAGAACATATGTCTTGTTCCTTATTAGGAGTTAAAGGGATAGTAGTACAATTCAAGTTGACTATGTTTCCAAGTACATGATATCGTATTTGTCAGCTATACTTGTTAGGTTAGACTAAAATTGAACTAATTAATATCTAGCTAATAAATTCCTTAATGTTCGCGCATAGCTCAAGGGGCTAAAGGTGGTGGAACTCCAGGGGGCGTTTGAATGATCAGTATATGATGTTATCCCTAGTATTGTTGTGTATTAAAAGGATCTAGGGTAAATTTAGAGGTATTGGGGATGAAGGTAGTAGTTCCAAACCTATAATTATTTTATTACTTATGCTAGAGGTGACAATTCCCATATATGTATATGTTGTGTGTAGTGATGAATATCCTTGTATTGTTTGATGGGCTAAATTAAAAAATAATTAAATTAATTGCTTGTGGCATATGTTTGCATTAAATGCATGTGACTTATGTGATTGTTGATCATGCAGATGTGCTTGTGGTATTCATGTTTTAGGCAATATCTCACCCTTTGGAAACCCTTTGTTTTTTAGTTATAGGTATTATGGGTGATCTTTTTAGCTTATGAGAAGTCAAGTATACGGTATGAGTCAAGCTAAGATGGAAAGGATGTTGAGTGTTACTATTATTATAATGATAAATTGTTAGCAAGATGTGCCTTGTTGATAAATTATGTTACATTGATGATAGGTTGTACATTATTTGGAGGGTAAACTTCTTTTTTTCTTTTTTCTTTTTTTTGTTGTAGCTATTATTATATAGTGGAGACAAGTGCTAAATAATGTTCTATAGGAACAATAGATGGTCGGATGTTGAAGATATAAGAGTCTATGTGGATTCTAGTCTTTGTTAGTCGCTCTAGTTGACCTTATGGTGTTTTTATCTATGGTTGTAATGTAAGATTCAGTATACTACTTAAACATTTTATTGGTGATTGTATTTATTATTAGTTAGGTAGATATGCAATTTACTGTGGAGCTTTAGATAAACTAATAGTCTTAGTGTATCATTAGTTAGTAGTGACATATCGTAGGTTGTAACGTTCTAAGTTCAGGAGTATTACACTCAATTTTTAGGTTTAATAAAAGCTCGGCTTAATTATAACTAGATAACTTTTCAAATAAACTAAACCAAAACTACCAAGAGCTTAACTTGGCTCAATTTATTTGCAACCCTACTAATATATATTAGTTAGAGTTTCTATCTTTACCAATGTTGTTGGCATAAAACTATCGAACACTTAAAACATGTTTATTATGTGGGGATAATCTTAGAGAGGCAATACGATTATGAGTTCTATCCTCTTTTGCATATCTATCCCCTTTTCTATCTTTACCAATGTTGTTGGCATAAAACTATCGAACACTTATAACACGTTTATTATGCGGGGATGATCTTAGAGTGGCACTATGATTTTGAGTTCTATCCCGTTTTACATAACTAGAAGTGTTTTTTATAAGCCAAAATCATGATCTCTTGTAAATGACAATTTCGATTTTGAAGACAAATTTAATTGCACTTTTGACGAGGTGGAATCGCAATTCTATTCTTCCTTCTTTAACATATAAACAACTTTTTTAACTTGCCACAAATATCTTATCTATTTTAAACTTCTTTCTTTTGGAATTGTGAAGATGAAATACCAATATTGTCCTCTTATATGAGATTGTTTACACCAATAAATATATATATACATATATATACCTCTTATATGAGATTGTTTACACCGAGATTGTGTATGTATGTGTATGTGTGTGTGTGTGCGTGTCTTGTTAGGACTAAATCAGCAAATTCCTACTTGAACTAGTAGAAGAAGAGCTATCCTTAGCTTGCCACCTTAGGAGCTCTGGGATCAAATGTTAGGGATTGCTGTTAGAAAGTTGATTGAAACCACCCCTTTAAGCTAGACTATTTGAAATCTCTGGAAGTAAACCAGTGGTCTTACATTTGCTGTGATATATCTTCTTTACATGAGATTTTTTATACTAATAAAAAAGATATTACACTATTGATTATTACATAATAAATTATATAATGTATATATATCATAATATACTAATTTGTAAGTTATATCATATAGTATATGATATGTATTTGTCACGTATAGGAATTAAGCGCATTTTGATAAATATGCTCTATATACATTCCATTCCCTTTCACATATAATATAACCAAACATAATATAGGAACAGAATCTACAATCTTCCAAATCTTTTCCTTTTTGTGGTTTGTCATTCCTATACACTTCCTTTGATTTTACCCACTTTAATGTGAGTGACATAAACTACAAGTTCAATTGAAAGTGACATTCAATTAAGTAAAGCTGGCTTGATACATTACACTAAACTCGATCTTATGATCCTAACAATAGTAAGTGTTGTACGTGTCCCAAGCAAAAGCCTCAAGACAGAAGGAAAAGGAAAAAAAAGGAAAAAAGAAAAAAAGAAAAACTATGAATGTAATGCTTTTAATCCTAGCATAAATGCATGGAAAATGCTAGCTTATGCATTAAAATCAAAGTGAATTACTGAGTGTGTAAGCGTGAGTTAAGGACATAAAATATTAGGAACGAACAACATAAACATCATTTTGTTCCTCTATGGTTAAAATTTGTTATATCAAATCTATCTACAAGCTCATGATTCACAGTTCTCACATTAACATTTGTAATATCCGATATTTTAAAATTCTAATATTCTCTAAGATTTGTTCTATAATTATTTTTATATAAAGTGAAAAAGTCCTACTAAAGATGAAGGTACGATGGGTTCACTATTCTTTGAATAAGGACTTAAAGGCACAATCAAGATGTTGTCATTAGAGTATCATGTCTCCCTCACTCAAATTGCTAAGGGAATTCGAATTAGCGATATTCTTTCAAAATACAGCTAAGTCTAGAGATTGGACTATCAATTTTCCAAATTTTTTAACCACATGAAGTTCATGAAAGAATGATTACGTGTTTTTAGGTAGCTTAGACAATATGTGCATGTGCATGTGTGTTTGAGAGAGAGAGCACTTAGTTTTTTCTTAAAAGACTAATAACAATGATGCTTTAAGTCAATGGTCTTGTAGCTTAATGGTATAGATATTAATCTCTTAATAAGACAAATTAAGTTTGAATCCTCCCTCCTTTTATAGTCACCGAAGAAAAAAAATGATGCTTTGAAAAAACCAACTTGTGGCTTTGAACAACTCTTATGGGAGCATGACTATTATAAGGATATAACCATTAAATCTTGAGCTTAAAGTTGTTTCGTTTGCATATATTATATATAAAAAATAGATCAAGACCTCTAATGCTATATGTAATGGCTTAAGCTAAAAATAGTGAATAACAAAACTAAAAAATATTAATGGATTTATTTTAACTATTATCTCAAAAGTTTTAAACTTATATTGATAAGACATTTACTACCCCAACTTTATGAATTAGTATTAAATCCTCTCAAATCTATGTAGGATTACCCTCCACCCCAAAAATTAAACATGTAACGTTCTTGTAGTAAGACCTTATAACTAAGCCTAGTTTTTCCCCTTTTTCGATATACAATTCGAGCTACTCTTTATCTATAAATCATCTTGAAAATATGCTAAAGTCACACCTTGATAATGTTCCCAACCTCCTCTAGAACTTGAATTGTTTATCTACTAGTAAGGGGTTAGCTTTAATTCCATTAGCAATGCTTTAAACTAAAAGAAATAACCAAGTCAATAAATATAATTGACCTATTTTAATTGTTTGGATCAAAAGCTCCAAGTTTATGTTGATAAGGTATTTATCACCATAATTTTATAAATTAATATCAAATCCAACTATAATCCATAAGAGACTTGGCTTAACCCTGTGGTATCGCACTATATTAAAATAATATATGTAGAAAATGGTCTAATTGCCTAAAATGACATAGTTCTTGAGCAAAAAGTCACAAATTTCAAACAAGCACAAAGCTTTACGGAAGAGGACGTATACGATGATTTCTCTCCCTTGGGCTCGCGATAGGATTTCACTCAAATATCTGATGAATTCAAATATTCATCTAAGCACTTTATCATTTCGATTTTTCGATTTGGTTTGATGTAGATCCTTACCTTTTAGGATAAATTGAAACAATCTCCTCCTTTTATCCAATCTAAACTCTAATTTCCATAAGCAATACCACCATTTTATTTAGCAACAATGCTTACGAAATATTGTCTTAATTCAAATATGGAGATTTTCTACCATTTCTACGTAAGAATTGTCCTAGCTTTCTCCCTCGTGATCTTGGTATTTTCACTGGTTGGAGCTCATTCTAGCTTGTGTTCATCATCCCAACATATAGAATTTTATCCCGGCTAAGGATGTAAGTGGGTCGGGCATTATGGAGTAACTCAGTGGTTTGATTGAGTAACCAACTCAATTAAATCTTTATAAGAATTCCATAGCGTATCCATTCATCAACGAACCATTGGTTTTATAGTTTGACATCCTATGGTTGATCATCGACATAAGTACCTTTGTATATGATTTGTTTTTGCATAAACCTTTGGTAAAGGGCACATGTTAAGGAACTCAATCGGATTTATACCTGCAATCGTTCTTATTGTTTTTTATCAAGTTGGTTCATGTATCGAATAACTAGTACAAATTAAACCCATCCTATTTATATCACTATCCTTCACTAAGGTCTTTGTTTTTTTCCTCATTTTAGTGATTTTTTATGTTATAGGTTCATCTTTATCCTTTATTAAGAGAATGTAACCATAAGTCAAAAATACAATTATATAAGTTTATAATTTTATTATGTTTTTCTTAGTTAAAATGAATATAAAATTATTTATATAAAAACGTTTGGTAAAATTATGAACTTTGATTTATAATTTTATAAACTTACGATTTTATCGATTTTGTATAGTTTTACATAATTCTACTGATTCTATGTATTTAAATGAACCGTGAAATTACGTTTTGGATAACCATATCCATATTCAAATTAAATCTTTAAATCTTTGTATCTTTCGATTATCTTTTACCAACATTGCAACGACTTGTTGTACATAATAATTTATTGAATTGAAAATTTATTTTTCTCTCTAAACGTAAAAGAATAAGCTAATGCGACAAGAAGAAGATACATGAAAACAAAATAAAATATACTAAAGAGTAAATTGCTGATATCTAAAAAAGGTCAAGAAAAGATCTTGGCTCGTGAGGAAAGTACCTGCCCATTGCTTTGGGCAACTGTAAAATTAATAAATAAATTTGAAGAAAGAAAGTTATCACCCGCATCATGTCTTAATCTGCTGGCTGTTGCCGCATGAAACACCAACCCGTGTTCTAAAATCTTTATTTTCAACGAACGTCATTTTAGCAAAATGAATTGTGATATGTCAATTTTTCTACATATATGATAAAGACCAAGAAAATTCGCTTTGTTTGTATGCATGATTTATCAATTGCCATCACCCTAATTTAAATTATATTTGCAAGTAAATCGTAATAAATTACATTAACAAATCATCTATATGTATAATTCCTGAATTCAAAACTTCACAAATTTCCACGCAATGATAATAAAAAATAAAACAAAAATGTTCCAGGCATGGATGTTTTGTGCTCGAACCTTTTTTATTTTAATTTTTGACAAAACAGGGAAAAAGAATGAGATGTTCGAAAAGAAAAAGTAAAGGAAAAAGAAAAGTTGAAAAATATAAAAGGCCAACATTAATTTTTTTTTTCTTTCTCTCATTCTAAAAACAAAATCTCTCTCCTATCTCTCTCTTTTCTCAAACGCTGAAACTTCTACTTCTCTTAAGATTTATACATATCACAAGCTTGAGGAAGACGTTTACATATAACAACTTAAAAGAATTTATCTTATATGGAATTGAAAGAAGGTTTGCAAGTTGGATAAGGTGGCTGCATAGACCCAAGCAATCTCCTAATAATGACATGAGAAATTCAATTTGTGATCTTGACAAATGAGTTTAAGTGTCAACAAATGCAAAGTTCGCAAATAAATAACTAGAGTTGATCGAAACTTAAATAATTGCTATTTTTAAAATTATATATTTATCCCTTATTTATTATTATTCAATAAAAAAATTAATAAAATAAATTATTAAAATTATAAATAATGATTAAACATGTTCATTTATTTCTTTTTCTCTCTCCTTATTCATTTTTCTCTCCTATTAACGGTATCCCATATCTCTCTCTATAAACTATTACCATAATTGTTTATTGTATTTTTAAGCTCTAATAACTAGAGATTGAGGGAACAAAATGTAAGGTAATTTTACAATTTGGTCACTCGTTATTGGCTTTTTGGGTTTGTACTCTTGACTTGGTTATGAATTATGATTTTTGTCAAATTAATATGGAGGGTTCCTAAACAATATAAAATTTTAAAAATACTACCTAAGGCAAATAAATTCCATTCTAGAACATTTTATATGTTTATTTATATATATAAATATCTATTATATTAAAGAGAAAATTATTTTTTAACTACATACAATTAACAATTTAATATCTTATAATTTTAATCATTAGATATATTCACAACAGTTATTAAAGCAAATCAAACTCATCCTACAAGAATTCTCAACCAACATATTCAACTATATATTTATTATATTTTATCACACTTATTTCTACTGTTATTATTCTTTTATTCATTCATTCTTTTAATTGCTAAACATTGTTATTATTTGAAAAGTTCATTACACTTTTTATTTGACTAATATTTTTAAGGACTTTTTTTGGAAAATTTATTATAGTTTTAATTTTACTAACATATATTATCGACATTATTCTATATTTTTTTGTTCAAGCTTTTTTTTTTAATTTTTTGCTCACGCAATGGGAATGCATTGTTCGCTAATTATTTAATTATTTGGTTATTTATAGACGACTAGCTAATATTTGAAACAAATATACTAAGATTTCAAACCAAGAGATAAGTTACCATAAAGTTTAAAATAAAAGATATTATTATGGTAAATACAGTCAATGACTTTGTAGCATAATAGCATGAATATTGGTTTTCTAAATGAGATGGATTAAGTTTGATTTTCTCCACCCTTATTGTATTCACTAAAAAAAAAAAAAAAAAAAAGAGATAAATACAACATTAGGAACATAAGTGTCTAAGCGTGGTGGTGATATTATGTTGGTTTAATTTCATTGTTTTGAGATCTTAAAAAGTTTAAAGACATAGCAGAGAAAAAGCTCTATATTCTTATGATATATGATCCCCCAATTTAAATAAGACCTAACAATTTCCTCTTATCGATAATGGAATACCTTGACATTTTAACAATCAAAATATCTAATTGATTATTGTGGTTCAATATTATAAAACATCCCCTAAATTAATATATATATAATATCATTGAATGTCACGTCGCTAAAAAAATTGTTAATGGAAAATTTTGAAAATCCCTCATGGATTACACAAAAGGGTACGTTTCCTGCGATCATAATCATGCATAATCGAGCATACAAACAATTTTGAAAATTCTTGCAACCCTTATCCTGGAAGATTACGGGCGACAGAAGTCAAATCAAGTTAGTTACTATGCTAATCCGTTCCATAATGTCCGGTTCTGATTAGTCCTGATCTCTGCAAGAATTTTTGGAGCAATTTTTTTTCCCTATTTTCCACGTACGATACCTTTGTCGTGGCATTGATTTCCGGGGACGCACGGAAATAGCATAATTGTTTATTGATCTATCCTACTTTAAAGGACACTATATTGTCTTCACATTGAAGCATAAGCTCTAAGTTCTTCTCAGTTCATAATTTAAGTCAATAATTTATGGTTATCCGGCATGGATTTCGGTTCCACGTTCGAGTTGCTTGACTAGAAGCGTGTTAAACTTAGACGTAAATGAAGGTCTGCAGAAGAGTCTTCCCGTTCACTCTCCGGTCTATTGAAAACGCAAACTAGTGATTTGTGTAAATCAAATTTTGGATTCTTTTGTATATAAATGGAACACAGTGAAAAAAAACAAAAACTTCATCGATGATGGATTATCATAATTAAGGTAGACTAGGTGTCATATCTTTAACTCGAAGGGCATTGATCAGTTGGGCGCATACTTGCATCATAGCATGAGTAAGAAAAGACTTGTTCCAATGCTTTCTAAACTTCAAATCGGAATTTCAATTATTTGGATAAGAAAAACGCAAAGACGGGGTAAGCAAGACACATAGCAATAATCCGCAGTACATCAATGTAAGCCACACTCAAAATTCACAAAAAAGATGTAATAATAGCGCCTCCAAACTTGAGGAGCTTAGTCTCTCTAGCAAATATATAATAGATACATATATACCAAGTCTCAAAGTTGTCTAATCCCAGTGTCATCATTGGCATCAAAGTTGTCCATAATAATAGTATGCACTCTGTCATCTTAGAGTATTTACTGATATGCATTTGAGAGAGCTTAGACTTTGCATAAGTGAGTAAGCTTACAAAAGAGAGTATAGTGAGAGAGTGCCGGAGTGTTGTTCGGTGTGATTATTTCGATTCTTAAGTTTGTCAAGTATTTAGAGAGTATGAGTACTCAAAAATAATTTATAGGTTTAAGTATGTAAAGTATCAAATGGTTTACCATTATATACTAGCTTAGTATTTAGAAGGGAGTTGAGTTAATAGTTGGAGATGAGTTAGTTGACAAAACCACATCTATAAGTATTAGATAGTGAGGTTAGAACGTTTAACGTTATCCACAAGTATAAGAGTTAGTTGTTTGACTTAATCTTTTAGACTTATCTAAAGTCTTCTAATCATTAGAGGGCCCTTATAAAATGGATAGATCGTGTTCAGAGTTTAAGCCGAAGGCAACTTGTTACAAGCTCTAAGACTTATCAGATTAGAACGGACTTGAGGAGTCAATGTTTAATATGCTCTATCAACACAATGAAATGCCATAAATCATTACAATATAATTGCCACTTCTAAAATGATCAACTCATATTATAGCAACTAATTAATCCACAACCCACCAATCCGAACATGGTGTTATAGAATTTAAACTAACTATCGTGTTATCTTAGATTGCTACCTACGCTACATGCTATAGCCAATTATCCATAACTACCAATTTTGGTAAACTCGCCATTACTGCATTCTCAAAATATATAAAAAGCACATAAGTTTAAGCCACATATTTTTAAATTTGTTGAATTACATTTATATAGTATAACAAGAAAGCTCGCTTTTTAGACGATAAAACTTTAAATATTCTAAGTTTATTCTTCTATAATTCGCCCAATAAATTAACCAATAATTGCTATTAATCTTTATAGTTGTTTTTTTTCAACTATTCCAACGTTCTAAACAAATTCTATTTTTGCTTTAACTAAAGGGGTTATGAATCTTTACATCTCGATATTTATAGATAAACAAGATAAAATCTGGACTAATCAATTCAATTGACTGATAATGTAAATAGATTGACCAAACTATGTCAAATTGTTTTCATTCTCTCCATATATAAGGTGTCCCTCAAATTTAAAATTATATTATTATTTTAAGGTCTTATAATAGATTTTTATTACTAGATTTTTTCCTTTTTTGGTACATAATTAAATTATATATTTCATTGATAATTAACTATAGTCGAATTGATTTCATAAATTGTTAGAGTTACAAGACAAATCTACAAGAAGCTTTGAAGGGGGGGGGG
>JAMXBB010000003.1:101047922-101251319 GCA_024138015.1 Lumnitzera littorea
GGGGTGGTGCGGGGTGGGGGTGTGGTGGGGTTTAACTGTAAATCATAAGGATATATTTACGTTGCAACATTTGAAAAGCAATTTTTATGACAAGGAAAATCAATAGTGACATCCTCTAATAGGCCCGAAAGATGCTAGGTTTCTGTTAAATAAGGAATCCTAGTCCCATCTAGATTATAGCTCCTCTTAGTCAATGCTTGACAAAGAGATAGACAATTTATGATCCTTCCAGCCCGTTTCCTTCACTGTAACTATATTAATAGCCAAAATAAAGAGCTTAACACTCTTGAGTCTCGTGGATTCTAGGCCTCGTGAGATGACAGTGTCAGACCTGCCCATAACCAAATGACCTCTCCCATATTGAATCCGGCCCCAGCCTTTTGCAATGATCCCGCCCATGAGCCATCGAGAAAAAACATTAACTACCGGTTCTGTTCCCACCAACCCATTTATATTCCTTGCCATAACTTCCCCCTTGATTAAATTCGTTGTCGTTTCACATGTTTGAACGTTCTGCAGCACAGCAGACACGGTTTCTCATCTTCTCACTCACACCCGCACTAAACAAGCTAGGTACGGAACCCTGTTCATCTCACATTTCTCACACCACCACTTCTTCGGAAGAGACACACTTTAATTCTTTGGAATTAATCATATCATCTAATAGGCAACTGACTGAGCGAATGTTGCTGACATGTAACAGTTAGTTTCTTACGTGTGTTAGTTAGTTGTAAATAGTAGTTTGTTTAACTAAATTCTAACTGTAGTCTATTAGTTTTTGCTAAGTCAGTTAGCAAAAGCAAGACCTGTATTTTATCAGTTTGGTTTCTATTCACTAATACATTAATTCTTTCCATCGATGCAAAGCTTTGCATTGTTTCTGATCTATTTCACATTCACTCTTCTTAATTTCAAGTTACAGAGTTGCAACATGATCAAATTTCCACATGCTATCAGAGCCTGTTGAATCGATTAGGAGTTTGGTTTCTTATAGTAACTGTTTGTTTTGAATATAATCTTTTGTGTTGATATGCAACATGAATATAACACAAGATTAGTCCAATAGTGATCCGCTTTACCTTAGAGGATATGATCACACTGGAATGTCCACTGGAAATATTCTTTCTGATGGGACGAACTATCACGTTTGGAGTAGATCCATTCAAATGGGACTCGGCGCTAAGCTAAAGCTGGGATTTGTTGATGGAACTCTTGACAAAACTGATGAAAATTCAATGGATTATGTGCATTGGGTGCGATCAGACTACGTGGTCCACTGTTGGGTGTTAAATTCCACGGTAAGTGAGTTGTTGCAAGGATTCTTCTATACTCAGTCAGCCTATGGGTTATGGACTGAAATCACAAGGAAAGGTATGGAGCTTATAATGGCCCTTTAGTTTTCCAAATTCAACATGAAATTGGCACTCCTAAATAGAACAATTTATCAATAAGTGCATATTATATTAGAATGAAGAAACTATGGGATGAGTTACAAATGATAAATTCTTGTCCTACTTGTAGCTGTGAGCATGATACTCACTGTGATTGTGGATTGAAAGATAAAATTGTTGAGTTTGAATCTCGTTCTAAGTTGATGCAATTCTTACTTGGTCTTAATGAAGTGTGTGAGGAAGTGTAGAATCAGATCATTTCGATGGATCCACTTCCTACTATTAATAAAGCTTTCTACTTGTTACAACAAGTAGAAAAACAAAAGGAGATTACTACTCCAGTTGTTCCAGATTTGCACGCATCAGCTTGTCCTGTGAAGACCACTACTGAATATCCTAGAAATTTTGATAATCCAAGAAACAGAGGCCACAAAGTCACAGATTTTATAAACACTGCAGAATGGATGGTCATGTGATCGAAAATTGTTTTCAAACACATGGCTATCCTAATTGGTATAAGGGTCAAAGGGAAGAATCCTAGTTCTAGATCCTCTGCTTCGGCTTATTCAGTTACCAATAGCATGCTTGAAAGTCCTTTTGATGAAGTGTCCAGTGTTGACAGGAATTGGAATTGGAAGAATCCTATTGACGGTAGAGTTGCTGATAAGAGCTTCATACAGTCGATTAGTCAGGAGTTATTCAAACTTATGAAAGAGCATGGAAATGGTGAAACATCAAATTCTGCAACTAACTTTGTTGAAACTGCAGGTACTTGTTCTTCAACCTTTTCTTCTAGTTCTAATGTTTCTAGTAAGAATGAGGATACCTGGGTAGTTGACCGAAGAGAAACTAATCACACATCACCCTTTAAAAAAAAATTTTCTAGTCTACACAAGTAGGTACTATCATTATAGACTCACGGCTAGCATTGCAAAATGTCTTGTACGTGCCTAATTGCACTCATAACCTACTTTCAGTACAAAGACAACTTAAAGACCACCGTTTAATTGCAATCTTTAATAAAGAAACTTGTGCTTTTCAAGACCTAAAATGCGAGACAGTTGTAGCCACTGCATCAGCTCTTCGAGGCCTATATGTACTTGTTGCATCAGTTAGTGACAGGTCATCTAGTGTCAAGTCAATTGTTCATGTTTCTAGTTGTAATTATTTGAATGGGACATCCTTCTTTCTCCAAGCTACAACATATGTTACCATGTAAAGATTTGAATGTTACCAATTTTGTTTGTGAAACTTGTAGTCTTGCTAAATTTCATAAACTTACTTTTCCTCGTAGTGTTCATGATTCTACTTTTCAATTTCAACTTTTACACATTGATGTGTGGGGTCCTTACTAAGTTGAAACCAGTTCTGGTGCTAGATACTTTCTGACTATTTTAGATGACTGTACACGTGCTACTTGGACTTATTTGTGCAAATTCAAAACACAAGTCAGTTCATGCTTTTGTTATGTTCAAACATTGTACCCAAAAGTGTTCAAACGGATAATGGCAAAGAGCTTGTTTCACATACGTGTACAAGTTTATTTTAAAACTTGGGCATACTTCATCAAAAATTGGTTGTGTACACTCCACTGCAGAATGGTAGAGTTGAACACAAGCACAGGCATTTATTAGATGCAGCTCGAGAAGTAAGATTGTATGCTGGTTTGCCTATCAAGTTCTGGGGTGAATGCATATTAACTACCACATTTTTTATCAACAAGATGCCAATCAAAAGACTAAAGTGGAAAACTCCTTTTGAGCTACTGTATGGATGTCCACCTAGCTATGATGATTTGTGCACAATGGGATGTCTTTGTTTCATAGGAAGACAACCACCTGCTGCTGATAAATTTGAATCCTTTTGGGATATTCATCTCATCATAAAGGGTACAAAGTTTTTGATTTTGAACAAAACAAACTTCTTGTTTCATGAGATGTTATCATTCATGAGAATATTTTCCCTTACAAAGATAACGTGTTTTCTTCTTCAACTTCATCCTTCAGTCATTCTGAGTCCAACTTCAAAAACTCTCTTGTTTGAGTCACCAAGTTCTGCTGGTCATTCTCCTAATGATCATGCTTCTCCCCCTTGTTCACAAACACATATTCCTCATAATACCGTGTCTAATCACGCGACTGGACAACATCAGTCTGTTTTGTTCTTGCGTAAGTCTACTAGAAACCTTCGTCCACCTACTTGGTTGTCTGATTTTGTTCATAGTATTTCATCAAATACAGTAGCACTGTCTTCACAAAACACAGCTACTATTCTTCCTTCCTCCGCCAAAATATCTTCTTGCCGATACCCTTTATTTGACATATATGCTTTTAGCTCATATCCACATGAATATGTTGCATCATTTGCCAATGTTTTGACTACAAAAGAACCTCATTCTTATATGCAAGCATCTCAATAGAAGGAATGGATTGATGCCATGGAAAAAGAGTTATTAGCCTTAGAATGTAATGATACTTGTGAATTAGTGTCTTTGCCATCGGGCAAGCGTACGATTGGAGGTAGTTGGGTTTATAAAATAAAATATCGGCCAGATAGCATTATTGAGCATTATAAAGCTGGGTTGGTGGCCAACCGATACACACAAATGTGAGGGTATTGATTACAATGATACATTCTCACCGGTAGCAAAGCTAGATAGTGTTTGGTTGTTTATAGCCATAGATACAGCACATAAATGCCTTATATATCAGATTGATGTTAATAACGCATTTTTTCATAGTCATCTTGATGAGGAAATTTATATGCAGCCACTAGAGGACTATTCTAAGGCTAAACTACAGTAAGTTTGTAAGTTAAGGTGATCCTTATATGGCTTAAAGCAAGCTCCCAAGCAGTGGAATCTTGAAATCTCATGGTTTCTTTCTTCTCATGGTTTTATCCAGTCATGTCATAATTATCTTACTCTTTGTTCATCAAGCATCTATAGGCTTTGTTGCTATACTTCTATATGTAGATGACATGCTCATTTCAGTTTCAGATACTCAGCTTATTGTTGCTATCAAACAGAAGCTTGATGAAGCTTTTACCATAAAAGATCTGGGTTGTGCAAGATTTTTCCTTGGACTTAAAGTTATGCTCTACTGATGAAGGCATGCTTGTTAGTCAAAGGAAATTTATTTTGGATTTACTTTCTGATGTGGGAATGACTGCTCGCAAGCCTGTTTCTACTCCCATGCCTATAGGCTTACAACTTGATTGAGACACTGGAGATCCTCTGCTTGATCCAACTTCTTATAGGCGAACAATTGGTCGATTTTTGTACGTTACGATGACTCGACCTAATATTAGTTACTTTGTTCAAAGACTCAGCTAGTTTTTGTCATGTCCTCGATCGCTACATCACCAAGCGCCCATTCATCTAGTGAGATATCTTAAAGCTACCTCATCTCTTGGGCTTTTTTACAGCACTCGCAATAACTTTGTTCTTACTGCGTTCTCTGATGCGGAGTGGAGAAGTACTTCTCCTGACAGAAAATCACTCACCGGTTTTTTTGTATTCAACTAGGGTCAGCCTTGGTTTCCCGGAAAATCAAGAAACAACCGACGGTGTCTACTTCAACCACTGAGGCCAAATATCGTTGTCTGGCTTCCACCACAAAAGAAGTTCTTTGGCTTTCATATTTGCTGCGAGATTTTAGTATTTCTATTGCTCATCCAATTTCACTTTATTGTGATAACAAATCCACCATCCTTATTGCGTCCAATCCCTGTTTACATGGCCGCACCAAACATATAGGCATCGACGTCCACTTTGTACGAGACCACGTTTCATCCAGTTTACTTCAATTGCATCATATTCCTACAGAGTGCCAAGGGGCTGATCTATTTACCAAGGCTCTTAGTGATTAACAGTTTCACTTCCTCCTTTCCAAGTTGATTCAACTTGAGGGGGCAATGTGAAATGAATCATCATCTAATAGCTGCTGATTAGGCATCTGACTATGCGAATGTTGCTGACATGTAACAGTTAGTTTCTGACTTGTGTTAGTTAGTTGGAAATAGTAGTTTGTTTTAGTTAAGTAAGTTAGCAGAAGCAAGACTTGTATTTATTTCAGTTTGGTTTCTGTTCATTAATACATTCATTCTTTCCTCGATACAAAGCTTTGCATTGTTTCTAGTCTATTTCACATACACTCTTCTTAATTTCAAGTTACAGAGTTGCAACAAGATCAGATTTCCACAAATTTATAACCAATTACTAATTTACTAGATTCAAAATCATTAAGTTTTCCTATCTTTTGCATTAAATCTAGAAACTCTTGACCCTATATTCAATAAGATATAATTTGTTGTTATTTCGTATTTGTTCTAGAGTTATACTTAGAGATTCTACAATATATTTAGGTTTCCTTTTAGAAGTGAAAAAGGCTAAGCACTTGCTTGACAGCATTTTCCTTATTCTTTTATCGAAGCAAATGGTCACTTACTGAAATGAATCGCAAGAAAAGCTATATTTATAGAGTTTGTTATAAAATCTATGTGAGTCTTATCTTATGGCAGGTTTTAAATGACATTTAAACATCTTAATTAATTTTTTTTTATTAAAGCTATCGATTTAATTTATATTCTCTTATTAATTGTATCAATAAATTCTTATTTCTTTTAATAATGGTCGTACATAAATTTCCATTATCTTTACCAAAAACTTGTATTTACATTTTTTTTGTCCATTATGTCTTCTATGTATATATATGTGTATGCATATAATCAATATTTAGGTTTTAAACTTATTGTATTCCCATCTTATTTCTATTTAAATTCCTTTTTACCAAAGGACAATTATATATTTCCTATTTAAGAACATATTCTTGGGAAAGTATAATCTCCATTTATTTTTCTTAATTTACTTTTTTCAAATATTGTCACATATAATCAATAACTAAGATTGTAAGAAAGATGATGACGTTACAAGATATTTAAAAAATTTAGAAATTATTAATCATTGATTTGTGAAATCAAGACAAATTATAAAAAAAAAAAAAAAAAAGTAAATTGAGAGGGTCTAATCTCATATTCTTGTCCATTGCCTTATAGTCTAATGATATGGATACTGATGTCTCAAATAGAATAGAATGAGTGTGAATCCCTCCTCTCACAATATAATCACCAAAAAAAAAAAAAAACTCATATTCTTTATATGCATGACTTGTACATAGCGGTATATGCATAAATATATACATGCATATACATACACATTCATATATTTGATTTAAGTTTTCTCCTTTGCTTGCTCCTTGCTCCTTTGCTTGGTAATCCTATTGTAAAAGGTATGATACCCTCTCGAACCTCACTCTAGCAAGTAGATTCTAAGTAGGTAAAGAAAATTACTAGGTATGTTCTAGATAACAATTTCTCATAATTTGCTCCCATAGAGTAAAGCACGAGTATGATATCAAAGTACCTTATATTTGTCTTAAAACCTATACTCTAAAATATATAAAGTATATGTTTTATGATATCTTATACCAATCTATAATAAAACATTAAGATTAGATGCTCCTGTGACTATATTCTTTCTCCTCTCTCTTTTTGTTTTCTTGAGTAAAATCTTTTTTTTTTTTTTGTATTATATGTATAACAATTTTATGATTTAATAAGAATTTATTTTGATGATTTAAAAAGAAAAGAGAAAAATAATTTAGCGTAACCCAACTAAGAGTTGAATATTTCTAATTGCAAGGATTATTTTTTATTATATCCATTAAAGTTTCGTATTGTTATAATTAGATATATTGCAAATATAAAAACCTTTCAAGTAGTATTGTACGATTTATTACATGTTTAATATTAAATATGTATCGGTACAATATTTTGAAAAAAGATAAAGTAAAAAAAAAATATACGGATTCCACATGGTACCTTATACATTATAGAATTTATAAGATATAAGGTATAAGATAATTATCAAGTACCATAAGGTAAGCTTTGAATACAAAACTTTTGAAACCTGTACTTGTCGGCTAGGGTACAAGTATGATATCATACCTTACTTATGCTGTACCTGTTCATCCCTACCTTTTATCAATATCTTATTGGATGAAACACGTATCTATTGATATTAAAAAAAAAAATTACATAACTATAAATTGTATGAAAAAAATTATAAAAATACTAACCATATATTGTATTTTTAAAATGCGACACTAGTAATGTATGAATCTCGCATTTGAAAAATGTAATAATGGTAAGATATTACCAAGTCTATATCATATTTTAAAAATATGATACTAGTGTTAGTATATTATTGCATTTAAAAAATGTGATATAGGATTAGTACAACTTGAAAAAATTGAAGTGATATAAGTAATATATTGTATTTACAAAATGCGATATATTCATATTAAACTATTATTTGATAAATGCGATATAGCCTTGATTTTTGATAAATTAGATCGTTTTTTCCGGTTATGCTCAAACGGATATAATTTTTTATTTAGGAGAATTTTTTTATTATTATATATTTTTGAGGACTGATTTTCGAGTACTACGATAAAATAATTGCACTTACATAATTGATATTGTTTTGGGCTTTAAAAAAAAAAAAAACCTTTTAAGGCCTATTACCTGATCCTTTATTTTTAGGTGATACTTTAATGTTTAGAATTACTTTATATCAAGATATGATATAGGCTTAGTATTTTAATAATTTTTTTATATAATTTATATTTTTGTAATTTTATAATTTTTTTTTATTTTAATAATAAAAAAATAATTTTCTCTTATCTTACCGCTTATTACAAAAGTTGATGTTAGGTATACGAGTTTTGGATTTCATTCTTATCTTTGACATATTATTGCAAAATTACCTCATGGGGCTACGGGGCACAGACTTATAGATATTTCCGACTATTCATATGGTTAAAGAGGACGATTACTGGTAAATCTTTTATCTTTTAAAATTTTATTTTCCTAGTGTCATGTTTGTGCATTACAATCATAGGGGAAGTATCAAGACGGACATAGAAATAATTTTTTTCTTTTTCGCATCAATTACTTTTCTTTTTTCCTTGGTATCCTACTTTATTATTTTATAACTTTTCAAACACTTTCTTTTTTCGTAGTATCTTATGATTGAGATGCGGTCTGGGGGTCACTCGTAATTTAATTTACTATCTTGTATCTATAGTTTTCTTATAATTTTTAATTTCTTGCCTTACACCTTATTTAACTAGTACTTATTATATCATTGCTATTCAAGGATTTGGTTTGTTGGACATTGGGTTTATTATATTTTAGCTTCAAGGTAATTTCTTCGAACATATTCCTATTTGCTTATTTAATTACCTAGGTTAGCCTTAATTTTAATTGGATTGGCTTGCTTTCAATAAGGTTGACCTAGTTCTAAATAGGTTGGCCCATTCTAAATTTCTCAATTAGGTTAACCTACTCCTAGCTAGGTTAGTATATTTCTATTATAATTTCAATACTACCATATCTTATACATTGTTTTAATGGGTTCTCGTTTTTTCAACTAAGCTCTGATATTCATTAAACTTTCTGACCACAAATATGAAGGACATGATTAGTCTACCGGATACTCACATAATAGCATGAGTATGCATGGCTAACTTCCACACTCTCTAAACTTCGAACCCATATTTCAATTATCTGAATAAATATCCCAAATGAGGTGAGAAAAATACCTAGGAAGAATCCATAATGTATCAAACGCACACATTACACACACACACACACTCAAAATTCATAAACAAGCCTATGTAATAAATGGAACAATTCGGCATACGCAGTAAATGTAACAATCACCAGATTATTATCTTAACTATGTTGAAACAACTAGCAATTTAAGGTTTTTTTTTTTTTTTTTTTATAGGTGTAATGCATGCATACACATATAATTTTATTTATTTATTTAAAATTTTTTAGTTTGTTTACTTTGTACTTAATATTATTTGAAGCTCCCTATTATATAATTTGAGGTATTTTTGTTATAAAACACTCTTTCTCTATTGTTATTATTTCTTAACTTTTGATTTCGTGTCTCAATAGATTCGGATGTCAGCTTATTCTAGCATAAAAGGACGCAGAATTAGGATGCTAAACAACTATGTTGAGCTCGATAGTATTAAACTTAATCTTGAGCTGAATTCAAATTGAATTTCTTAGACTGAGCATGATTTAAAGCACTGTTTATCAAGCAATTGAAAATATTTATATTACTTTTAAATAACTTTATATTAAATCTTCTTAATGAATCCTTATTCAATGAAAAAAAATTAATGAAGTTCGATAAAACTCCATACATACTTATTTTAATGAGGGTTGGATTAAGTTCGCTAGCTCATTTCATCAAACTCCAGTTGAGATGAATTATAAATAAACCGAAACCAAACTGCTGGGCTGAGCCGAAACTTGTGGGTCAACTGAGTTGCATTAAACAAACCCAGCAACGGTAGGTCTATACTCTAGTCTCTGATTAGGCGTTCTATTCCTATAAAAGCATGGAGTAATCCACGGACCCGTGGTTGTCGACAAATGTATACAGTACAGTATACCCCACTTCAATATTAATTGAGTACCTGGTTTAGGCTCGTAGTGATTATAGTCGACCAGTTTCAGATTAAGCCCGTATGAAAATGCCCATGTTTGACCTATAAGTTGAGAATGTAATTTATTAAAATTTGAGAAAACGAAAATTTCTCTCAAACATTAATTTTATTTACTTCACTATATAAATTAGGGATGGATATGATTCAATTTGGTTTAGTTTTCCTTTGAAATCAAACCAAATCATGAAAATTTTGCTCATTATTTTATATTTTTAAATCAAATCATATGGTTTAGATTATAAATTTTTTTTAATCATAAAATTTCGATTCCATTTAGTTTAGTTTACGGATTCAACATTATCTTCTAACTTGGGAAAGTATATTTGCTTAATATGTAATATCATATGAAAAATATTGAATTTGTTGAATAATAATAAGTATTGATGTCACGATAGAAGTTGATGAAGTTAATATTTATATTGATATATAATTTTATTTAAAAAATGGTATATAGTATAAATTTTGAGTCAACTATATATACAATTTATACATTATATAATTTTAAGTACTATATTATAACAAATGAAATTATTTAATTGCAACTAAAACATTTCTATGTTTTCCATAAAATGTTTTGGCTCGATTTTACATTTTTATTTGGTTTATTCTTTCAAACTAACTATCAATTTTCGGTTTAGTTTAAATTGGNTTATATTTTTGTAATTTTATAATTTTTTTTTATTTTAATAATAAAAAAATAATTTTCTCTTATCTTACCGCTTATTACAAAAGTTGATGTTAGGTATACGAGTTTTGGATTTCATTCTTATCTTTGACATATTATTGCAAAATTACCTCATGGGGCTACGGGGCACAGACTTATAGATATTTCCGACTATTCATATGGTTAAAGAGGACGATTACTGGTAAATCTTTTATCTTTTAAAATTTTATTTTCCTAGTGTCATGTTTGTGCATTACAATCATAGGGGAAGTATCAAGACGGACATAGAAATAATTTTTTTCTTTTTCGCATCAATTACTTTTCTTTTTTCCTTGGTATCCTACTTTATTATTTTATAACTTTTCAAACACTTTCTTTTTTCGTAGTATCTTATGATTGAGATGCGGTCTGGGGGTCACTCGTAATTTAATTTACTATCTTGTATCTATAGTTTTCTTATAATTTTTAATTTCTTGCCTTACACCTTATTTAACTAGTACTTATTATATCATTGCTATTCAAGGATTTGGTTTGTTGGACATTGGGTTTATTATATTTTAGCTTCAAGGTAATTTCTTCGAACATATTCCTATTTGCTTATTTAATTACCTAGGTTAGCCTTAATTTTAATTGGATTGGCTTGCTTTCAATAAGGTTGACCTAGTTCTAAATAGGTTGGCCCATTCTAAATTTCTCAATTAGGTTAACCTACTCCTAGCTAGGTTAGTATATTTCTATTATAATTTCAATACTACCATATCTTATACATTGTTTTAATGGGTTCTCGTTTTTTCAACTAAGCTCTGATATTCATTAAACTTTCTGACCACAAATATGAAGGACATGATTAGTCTACCGGATACTCACATAATAGCATGAGTATGCATGGCTAACTCCCACACTCTCTAAACTTCGAACCCATATTTCAATTATCTGAATAAATATCCCAAATGAGGTGAGAAAAATACCTAGGAAGAATCCATAATGTATCAAACGCACACATTACACACACACACACACTCAAAATTCATAAACAAGCCTATGTAATAAATGGAACAATTCGGCATACGCAGTAAATGTAACAATCACCAGATTATTATCTTAACTATGTTGAAACAACTAGCAATTTAAGGTTTTTTTTTTTTTTTTTTTATAGGTGTAATGCATGCATACACATATAATTTTATTTATTTATTTAAAATTTTTTAGTTTGTTTACTTTGTACTTAATATTATTTGAAGCTCCCTATTATATAATTTGAGGTATTTTTGTTATAAAACACTCTTTCTCTATTGTTATTATTTCTTAACTTTTGATTTCGTGTCTCAATAGATTCGGATGTCAGCTTATTCTAGCATAAAAGGACGCAGAATTAGGATGCTAAACAACTATGTTGAGCTCGATAGTATTAAACTTAATCTTGAGCTGAATTCAAATTGAATTTCTTAGACTGAGCATGATTTAAAGCACTGTTTATCAAGCAATTGAAAATATTTATATTACTTTTAAATAACTTTATATTAAATCTTCTTAATGAATCCTTATTCAATGAAAAAAAATTAATGAAGTTCGATAAAACTCCATACATACTTATTTTAATGAGGGTTGGATTAAGTTCGCTAGCTCATTTCATCAAACTCCAGTTGAGATGAATTATAAATAAACCGAAACCAAACTGCTGGGCTGAGCCGAAACTTGTGGGTCAACTGAGTTGCATTAAACAAACCCAGCAACGGTAGGTCTATACTCTAGTCTCTGATTAGGCGTTCTATTCCTATAAAAGCATGGAGTAATCCACGGACCCGTGGTTGTCGACAAATGTATACAGTACAGTATACCCCACTTCAATATTAATTGAGTACCTGGTTTAGGCTCGTAGTGATTATAGTCGACCAGTTTCAGATTAAGCCCGTATGAAAATGCCCATGTTTGACCTATAAGTTGAGAATGTAATTTATTAAAATTTGAGAAAACGAAAATTTCTCTCAAACATTAATTTTATTTACTTCACTATATAAATTAGGGATGGATATGATTCAATTTGGTTTAGTTTTCCTTTGAAATCAAACCAAATCATGAAAATTTTGCTCATTATTTTATATTTTTAAATCAAATCATATGGTTTAGATTATAAATTTTTTTTAATCATAAAATTTCGATTCCATTTAGTTTAGTTTACGGATTCAACATTATCTTCTAACTTGGGAAAGTATATTTGCTTAATATGTAATATCATATGAAAAATATTGAATTTGTTGAATAATAATAAGTATTGATGTCACGATAGAAGTTGATGAAGTTAATATTTATATTGATATATAATTTTATTTAAAAAATGGTATATAGTATAAATTTTGAGTCAACTATATATACAATTTATACATTATATAATTTTAAGTACTATATTATAACAAATGAAATTATTTAATTGCAACTAAAACATTTCTATGTTTTCCATAAAATGTTTTGGCTCGATTTTACATTTTTATTTGGTTTATTCTTTCAAACTAACTATCAATTTTCGGTTTAGTTTAAATTGGAAATTTTCTAAACTTAATTGTAAGAAAAATCATATTTTTGGTTTGGTTTAATTTGGTTTGCATATTAGTTCGGTTTGGTCCATTTTTCGCTTGCCCCCAATTCAAATCAAATGTTTTGATTAGGAAATCCTTAATAATAATGTTATTATGAAGGGTAAATTACATTATGATGACTTCCATTTTCACGCTTTTTCAATTTAAATACTTGTGATTTTATTTATTACACTTAACTTATTTGTATTTTGCAAAATTAAGAAAAATAAACATACATTAGTAAGTTGTTATCCTTACAATATGTAGTTTCTCTATCTATTATGTGATAGATATGTTGTGTCCTGTAATGTCCTTTCATTCCAAGGTATCTATCATTAGCAAAAGTACTAATTCCTCTAAAACTTTAAATAATGAAAGAAACTAATAGATTGTTCACCTCTCAACATTTTTCATCTATTCATTCACGCATGTTTTACTTATAAGAAGGAAAAATGCATGCTTACTATTGGTTCTAGTAGTTTTCAAATCTTCATTCCACTATTAACAAGTTGATGAGCATGACTTTACTTCCTTATTCTTAAAATTACCAATCTACCTTATGTGATCAGTAAAATAATTGGAGAAGACAGAGTTGATTTTCCTAAGATACCTATGGAGGGACACTGTAGGAGTTAGGTTCATAGATGCACTCTTACTCCACTAATTTTTTTTCCTTTCTTTTCCTTTATAGTTAATAGCTTACTAAGGGACTTTTTTTTTTTCATTTTAATTTTCCAAATCATAAGTAAGTCAAGAGTAAAAAAGTAAAAACATAGGTATATAAGATGAAAATGTAAACAAAAGTATTCTTATTAGGATTGATGCTATTACAAATACATTAGTAAAACCCATCTTCTATGTGAGAACGAGATGTAAATTTTTTTTTTTTTCCATTTTTGGCATTCTTTATGTAGCTTACTGATAAAGTAATAGCTTACTAAATCACTAATCAAGCATGTGCTTTCCAACATTCTTCTAAACGGTGGACTATTTATGGCTTGTTTCTATTTCATGGTGCTAATAATGCTTATTGAAATAACAATTTAGAGTTCTATAGAGGGTTTAATGTAGAATTATACTAAAATAGGTTGATTCTTATGATAATTACAACTAATGTTAGATTTGTGACAAGGTTCAAACGATTAGTTCCACCTTTAAGATGATTTAGAGATTTCTAAATTAAAGTACTTAAGGTAGAGTTTAATCATTTTTTCTGAAACTTTTGTAGTCATCGAGCTCCTTGAAGGGTTGTAGAGCTTATAATGTCTTACAAAAACACATTAATAGCTTGAATAAGCCTTACTAATCTTGTTTGTTGATTTTTAAAATAATTTAATGATAGTTACTTATCATTATATTTGCAATTATCACGTAGGTCTTCTTTCAAGGGACCTTGGATTGAAGATTAAAGAGTCCTACATTTGAGCTACTACTACACAAGTGAGCAAACATTGCTAAATTGAAGAGTTCCAATTTCTGTAGCTATTATACCAAGATGATAGCTTACTAATATTGCTTGTTTCTCCACTTAACCTTATCTTAATCTTATTTGAAGTGTTATGCCAAATGTAATACCTATCTTTTGCAAGACAAGGTTAGTATTCAGATGGCAAATGATGTCATTTGGAATTACATGGCTTTGAACAGTTAGGTTGACATTCAAGTAGCAAGTAGAGCTAATTGAATGGTGTTACATAACAAAGTTGCCATTTGAATGCAAGTGAAACCATTCAAATGGTTAGACTTGTTTAACTTAACAACAATTGTACTTGATGTAGTCTAGCTTTTCCTTGTTTGTGGATACTTGATAATGTCTTAGGTTAAGATTTAGGTCACAACCCCATACCTCCACTCCTCCTCTCCTTTAAAAGAATTCAATCTCCACTCTTAAAATCAAACCACTAGATATGTCTACCAAAATCAAAAACCAAGATAAAGAACTTAAGCTCAAGTCCATAACTACAATTATGACTAAGCATCTAACTTCACCAATTGTCATTATCTCCCCTCCAGTTCCAACCTTGTCACCAAATCCATAACCAAATCAATCATAAGGTGTTCAATCATTATTCAAACATCAGTGATCATATTCTACCCAAAACATACTATAAGTGAGTGCTATTTCTCCATATAACACTTGTTATGCCTTCTTTACACTATCATCAACCATTAATTTGATGTAGTTTCCTCCTATCATTTATCCACTAATCTACCACTTGTGACTTAAGCGCCTATTTACCATATCATCCCAATAACTAAGCCTACCAACATAATCATAGTGCCATTTAAGGGTGTCACTTGCTATATCAAGACAACCATTAGCAAACAATACTATATCAACTAATCTACCACTTGTGACTTAATTCACTTTTCGTATTTATCTAATTTGAGTTTCTACTTGATAGGTACGCACAACACCTAAGTTATTGTAGATTTAGTCGTTGCAAACCCAATCTCAAAGTTGGTTAATTCTTAAATTCCAACTTGCAAAATTGATTGATAAGCAATTAAGTACTATGAAGTTATTATTTAATTAATAAAAGTTAATTATTAAACTTTATTATAAATTTATCATATAATATATTCTATTAGTCTAGTCTAATTATCTTTTTACTTAGTGATATATCATTGAAAGTTAAAACTTTGTTTAGATCCATAAGGGAGATGAGCCCCTAAAATGGAAGTAGGCTTAATTTTGTATTTAGATTAAATCTAGCCTACCTAACTAAGTAATGGATTAACTATGGTATATTATTATTATTATTTTAGCTAATTACTTATCACAATTCTTAATTATCACCATTACTAATTAAGACAATTAATTTTTGCAAATCGACTTATTTTATGAGTCAATTTTAGATTAGGCCTTAATTGACCAGACTAGATTTTAAAAATGAGACCTTAGTAAAATCCTTGGAAATTCTCTTTTAATTAACTTAATTGACCTTACTAGATTGGTTGCTTTGTTTCAACTAAGAAAATAGAGCATTCAACAAGTATTTAAAAGTCTCTTCTCTTGAATGACTATAAGTTGTTTAGTTTTGAATGGTCTAAGTTTAGCATTTGTAAATGGCTATAATGGACATTGTCGTAGGGATAGACACCTTAATGTTTTATCTTGCTCTCTACTTAGAATCATCTTGTTTGTAGATGTAAGCCTCGCAAATTTCTTAGATTGAAGGCTAGAAGTTAATAAAATTTTCCAAAACATACCTTTAATGTTAGTAAGATGACTAACCATAAAGTTGAGAAACTATGCTTAAAAGGCCTAATATAAACTCCTAAAATCCTAGATGGTGTCATGCTCCGAAGCGGTAAAGTCATAACAGTCCCACTGTATAAACCATTCTAAGATAGAAGTTGGCCTTATAACTGCTATCCTAGACCTGATCTACATAAGGTGTCCATGATTAATCCGCTTTGAAGTAAATAGTTTGTAATTTAAATAAATCATTTACCTAAGAAAGTGAGAAAATATATATATACACTAAAATTCAGTCATTACAATTAACGTTTACAATATTTCTCCATAATATATTTTCTAGTTATATAATTATTCAGAAATGGAAAATTCTAAAATAAAAGCTTAGATCTTAAAAATATATGTTTGTTCTTCAAATGTTCTTCCTTACTTCCCAAGATCCAGCAGTTGCTAGCTTCAGAGTAGTTATATGCTGCTTCTTAGCCAACGCTTGCACGATATCTATAGGGATGTGAGCAACCACAGCTTAGTAAGTTAGGATGGAGGACTTAAAACTATACCATAAACACAACAAGGTTATCAATCAATTTATTAAGTGCAATGCATGTTCAAGCAAATGTCATCGTACGACGTTGTCCAGCTCGTCGTGAGATTAGAGAAATTTCGCCCACTCTAATTCGGATTGAAGAGTTGCCGTTAATGCAACAGCTCACAACCAAACCTAGGCTTGTACAATGGAGACACCGCTCCTCTCGCGACTACCTTCGAACCATTGACTTCACCCTCGCCGCGACCTCCTCTCCTGTCATTTAGTTCGACTAAGGATGAAGAAAGGACCCTTATGCAATCCTGCGCTATCCCTTTTAAAGGGGTCGGTATTTGGCTAGAGAATCATAGGTTTCCCCTAATGGGTTGTCATGTAGGTCCGATTATGATTACAAGTTGTATATTTGATTAGGTTTAGTTTAAAATGATCAATCATTTCATACAAATCACACAATACAAGTTAGAATAATAAACAAAATCATAGCATCACTCATAATCAAGCACATGCACACAACAAACTATCTAACAAGCACAACTAAGCATAATCTTAAGCCTCCAAAATACAGCATCGTATTAATCTCAACTTACCTCGACTCCTCGCTCACTCACTCGAGGTCCGACTCGCTCAGGCTATCATCAATCATCCCTATAACATAAACGTGATTTCAGTTTTTCATATAACTATTATAGGTTCATTTTATCCTATAACGCTTATTGTTATGTTTTTTTTTTAGGGTTTAATATATCTAATTATCTACGTTCTCAAATCTTTTACAATTATTCTAGGTTTGGGGTTAGGTTCGGGTTCAGTTTCCGCATTAATTTCTAAATTAGGTTCTAGTTTGATTTCTAAGTACTATTTTATATCCAAACTCTAAAAACTTGTTTTTACTTATAATGTGAAATTAATCACCTTACTTCCAGATATCCTAAATATCATAATTATCCTTAGTCAGTATTTTATTATATCCAGTACACTTAAATCCTTAATAGTGTACCGAATTTACTCCTGATATAAGAAATTTTTACATTTTTCATATAATTACATAAATTCAAGTTTCCTATCAGATTTATTGTATATTTTTATTATTATCATAATATCAATTTTTATTCTAATATTTTTTATTTATTATATTTCTAATAATTGTGTATTATGTACTATTGCTTATTATGTATATAATACACATCTAATATTTTTATCACACTAATTACCATCTCCCAACATTAATTATCATTTCAAAATGTCTAAATTCATCTTAAATCAGATTTTACATCTAATTACCCTAATTTACAAAATTAACTTAAAATGTACTATTTTTCCCTATTATTTATTTACTATATAATTAACCTAATAATTACATTTAACACCCTAAATGCTACAAGTATCATACTTCATCAGATTTCAACATCCTAAAACATATGATTATTCACTAAATTAGTAATTAACCATTTAATTACTTAATTAATCCTAAATTACCTATTTTATGCCTCATTTTAAGGCCTAAAAATTATCTAAAAATTTCAAAAATTAATTTTTGAAAATGGGCTTCATAGCATTGTTTTATATCATCTAAGTAGTCTATACAAAAATTTTGGGCTCAAAACTATACTCATAAGGTCATTTATTTCTAGACCGAAACATGCTCGATTTTGCATGATTTCTTAAGAATCATATATCACAGGACATATTTTCATCAAAATAATATTTTTCCTAAAAACTATATACAAAAGTATTCTAGAATAACAAAATTCATAATTTTTTAAGAATATTTACTATTTTTACAAAATTACACAAATTCCAGCTAGAAATCGAACTCACTATTCTAGGTGGCTCTGGCCACCGCCGGCCATCATAGCCTTGTCGGTTGGTCTAGGCGCTATCACCACCGTATAGTGATGGTGGCCGTCCACTCCCAACTACTCGTCTAGTGTTGGTTTCCTTTTATGGCCCTAATTGCATAGTTTTTCTTATTTTTTTTCTTAACCATAATTTTTCTCTCAATTTCACCTCTCCCTATTTTTCTCACTCTCCAAATTGACCAGAGCTTCTGAAATATTCTTGCTATTTATAGAGCTTCTGAAAAATTATTGTGTATTAACTAGACAAGACAATTGTCTTATCTCTTCTTTTTTCCACTTTCTATTTGTTGTATTTTAATTGGTTGATTTTGCTTCTTCAATTCTAGATTGTCATGCCTCATTTCTGGATTTTTCCTCATTTTTCCTTAATTAATTATGAATTTTCTTTAATTATTTATTATTATTATTTTTGCACATTTCGCGTATTTTAAGTAATTACACATATTTCTACTTATATGTAAATTCATATGTAGTATAAATAAATATTCCTAAATATTATTTAGGTCATTCTATAATTTTTAGTATACATATAATTTATCTCTAGCGATTCGTTAATTATCGGAATGTATTTTACGCATTTTCGATAAATAACAAGTTATATACTTAAAATTTGAAATTTTTATATTCTTTTATTTTATTGCTTATTTTCTTAAATTTGAACTTATGGGATCATTTTTATTAATATTTTTAGTTTTACTTATAATTTAGACTTGATCAGATCTTTCAGCTGATCAAAACTTTAAGTAACTAGTTATGAGGCTTACAGATGGCAACCTTGATCTTAGATTGACCACACACTCAAAGCCTTAAAATCCTATAATAAATACCAATAACTAATGTTAACTCCTAAGTCCAACCTAATCTAACGAAACAACCTTAAACTGTAATGGGAAAAAGATCGATGGTCAAAGCTCATGAGAATTCCCTAAAAATAATAAAGGGTAAATTAATCTATAAATAAATATTAATATAGATAACCCTAACTGTGAATTCTAATACCCTAAAATGAATACTATAACCTTTAAATAAACCTTCAAACCTTAAAACCCTAATTAGAATCCTAATATTCGCGAACCCTTGAAATGATTGTAAAAACCCTAATTCAACTATGATACTCTAATTAAATCATGAAACTATTTACTAATCGAAGACTAATCACTTAATTGTCCAAAGGCCTTAATTTATCCTTTAAAACATACTCAAACAGTAATAATTGTTCCTAATTCCCTAAACTAATTAGACTAGATGATCTAATGGGCTTAACTAACTTAATTTGACACATTAAGCACTAAAATACACTTAATTAGTATCATGTGTACGAGTAAATAAGATTAAGAAACTTAATTACACCTTAATCCACTAACTAGGTATTATATCATAATTAACTATAAGTTAAGAATGATTTCTCATATGAAACCAAAATAATTATATGGAAATATCTTCTTAATGGTGCCAACATTACACTTGGGGAAATCATGTGAAGCCTACGATCTTTTGGATTTGAACCCAAAGTTGAATATAAGAGTTAATGGATAATCCTTAGAACCGCTTAAGATATAGTAAGAAAACCCTTAAATAAAGGAATTGAACCATAAATAATAAGTTATGAACCCTAAAAAATAAGTCAAAAAACTATAAAGAGAGTAAAATCCTAAAACCTTAATTATATGCATAAAATCCTTAAACCCTAAACACTTAAGAAACCCTAAAACAAGGAGAAAATATCAATAAATTGAATAAAATCTTAATTAGAAGTCCAAAACCCTAATTCAACTAATAAACCTTAAATATATCCCTAAACTATTTGTTAATCACAAACAATATCTCTAATTGCTTAGAACCCTAAGTTGTCAATCTCATATGTAGTTTGAAAACCCTGATCAATTTCAGCTACTAAAAGACTTTAACTAACAAAGTAATATAGGTCAATGGAATTAATTAAAGTGATAAAATATGGTAAGACCCTAATTAGGCCTAAATTTCTTAATTAAGTATAATCACAATTAATTAACTTAATTACCCTTTAATCCATTTATTAATCTTAATCTTCTTAATTCAGAAATGGATAAAATCAATTGAGGAGACCAAACAAAAAGTCTAATTAGACAATTAGGATATCTTGAGACAAATCCTTGCTAAATCAAGTAAAGGGATAAGGAGCAAGTGATCTTTACTTGATCTTTGTACCATTTTAACTAATTAAAGCAATATCTTCTCTCCATTATCTCACCTTTTTTATTTGCAATTTAACCCATTCAAAATCCTCATTTGACTTCATTTTTTACTCTTAGAAAATCTTAAGTAACCTTTTCTACAAACCTAAATAAAAATCAAAGGAAGAAGAAAGGAAACTAAGAAGCACTCTCGAAACCTAACTTCTCCTCCCCCTTTTCCCTACACATCAATGTCTTTTGTAATTGTCACAACCACACGCAACCAAATCACAAGCTACCACACCAAAATGTCACACACATTCCTTAGTTTCTTGTCGACAAGCATTTGGTGCCAAAAGAGTATGTTTTGACTTCATTTTTTTTTTTTTTTTTTTTTGTAGAAAAGTTGGAACTCATGCATATTAGTTTAAAGTAAAACTTACCTAACTTAAGTATTTTGTTTACACTTGTTATACCTATGATATCTTGAGAGTTTAGTATTAGAAATATTAAATAAACAAGCTATGATTATGTACTTGTAATTTTAGAGTCATATAATCACATATTCTTCATGTATTTAGTTAATTTGTTACTTGCATTGTAAAAGTATAAGAAATAGTTTTATGTAGGTAACTTAATAAAATGATAAGAAACCACCATCAAATCCTCATTACATGCTAGGGTTGAAGCATGAATAATCCTATCCACATCATATTTTTTATTTTTCATGTTCATATTAGGAAGACTTAGCTTAAAATACATCATGGTAGTGGTTTTAGCATATTACAACAAGTTATGTAGCAAAATAGTTAAAATCTCCTTAAAAACTCTCTTCAACTGCCTCCTTTACTTGAGAAAACATAATTACATAATTAATTAATGCTAACTGGGATTTAGGACTTAATCAATAGGGTTAAGTAGCTAAACAAGATCTTAGAAGCATAAAATGGCCTAAAATGACTTATAAGTTTAGAGAAATTAATTTGGAGCCCTTAAATTAGATTAGACCAAACTTAAAATACTTAATAAAATGGGTTATGTAGTTGACTTATTAAGATATTTGGCTTACTTGTTTAAGTTTAAGTCAAGTTTTAGTTTCTAAAGTGTAAATTAGGCCTAAACTAACTTAGTTAGTAATTAAAGCCTTAGAAATAATATTAAAAGCCTAATAAATGAAAAGAACCAAATTTGAATCTTAATAGAAAATGGACTCATCTTAGATTTTTTAGTAGGCTTAGACCTAAACTAGCAAATAGGATTAGGTTTAAGGCCTTAAAAAATGAGTTAGGCTCAAAACCCTCTAAAAAGACAAAAAAAATAAGGCCCAATAACTATAGGACCAAATCTAACCTTTAAGTTAATGGACTTATAAAATAATAACTTAAAGGCCCATTAAAACTGCCCCTCATAAGCCCCTTTATAAAATAAGATTTAAAATTAAAACCCAAATTATATATAAAAAAATTGTAGAAATTAGACTCAAAATGAAACTTAAAACATTTAAATAAAAGCCTAAAAGACCAAACATAAGGTTCAATATTCAAAATTAATCTCAAAGCCTAAAACTAGAACCAAACCTAATAGCGGTCAAACTGAGACCTTTGACCAACAAATTTTTTTAACACAAACCAAAGCCTTATGAACCAAAAATCCTTAAGTGGATCTTATCAAATAAAAAAGCACTTGAAAACGATGAAAATGACTATAAAAATGGAAAATTCTGACTTAAAATGGGAAAGTTATGACTAAACTACAAAATAAATGGAAATAAAGAAATTATAGCAATGTTAGCAAATAGATTATGTATAAGATAAATCTTATTTACTTCAATTACCTTACTCATGTGAGTTGGAATATCAAGTTCAAGACTTCTAAAGACTATTGGGAATACTAAACTGCAAGGCTAAGTGAGTATACCGCTTTCTATTTTACTTTGTTTTATGCTTGTAATTAGTGCACTATATAATTTTATTTGATAATTGAACTTATTGAATTTTGGGGTATATGGGAACTTATATGTGCTTACTTTGGTTAACTCTTGGTTACAAAATATACTAAGATATTTTAAACACTTTTATTTATTGTATTAGAACTTAGAATATTAGAGTGTTTGAAATATATTTGTTTGGTCATTCCATGAATCTAGATTAATAAATATTCGAGCTCTAATTAAATTGGACAGGCAATGTATCCTGTTGCATAAGTTAAAGGGCATTAGCATTACGTAGTAGAGTAGGAGGTCATGCATAAATGGATTCATATTAATATTATATGTTGTGATTATTTATCGTACGAATGTCTCCACTTTTAGAATCTACTTAGCTTTGGAGAGTTTTGCCCTTTACTTAAGGCTGAGTCATGTCTACTACTAAGAGAACTCATATTGAAAGTAGATATCTAAGTTCTGATGTACCTAAATACTTCCTAACTCGGTAACGATGAGGGTAAAATTGTGCCGTATGTAGTTATCGGTCGACTATATATACTATTTACATTGTATATACTTGTATATGCATTCATATGTTTAATAATTAACTAATTTATTATTGTTTGATGATAAGGTAAAAGAGTTACTCACTAAGTTGGATATAGTTTATCCCCTAATACTTTCTTTTGCTGGTCTTACAAAGCTGGGATTAAGCTAAGATTTTAGTGCAAAGTGCTCCATTAGGTTAAGAAAGTAAAATAATAAGTTTAGAAAAGCAAGTAGAATAGTTAAATTAAACTTTTAAAGTGTCT
Source organism: Lumnitzera littorea (assembly GCA_024138015.1). Taxonomy (NCBI): domain Eukaryota; kingdom Viridiplantae; phylum Streptophyta; class Magnoliopsida; order Myrtales; family Combretaceae; genus Lumnitzera; species Lumnitzera littorea. The sequence continues at coordinate 101,071,639 of JAMXBB010000003.1, forward strand.
AGTGGCTTTATGATTGTTGGAATTTAGATATCATTTCTTATTGTTTGATAAGTAATTCCGACTTTCTACATTTCTAGTAACTATGGATTGCTAGAACACTTATAGCTATATATGAATAGATGTATGTAAAAAAAATGAAGTATCATTAGAAATCTATAAGTTATAGTCTTAACCTCTAACCTTTAGGGTAATCTTTATATTATGGGTGTACACATAATATGAAGATTTTAGAAAAAACTAATAGACCCCCTTTTAGAATGTTATAGTAGAAGTTATATCCCTTTCATTAGAAATTCGAGCACTTACTAATTAGTTCATTTCGTTAGGTTTTTTTCGTCCCTTACCAAGTAAATCAGGCTATTAGCTAGATTGCTACCTAAACTAGAAAGAAGATGTAACCACTTGATTGTGTTAATTAACCCCTATCTTCCTTAGGACCAATTCTAAGTTTGGATTGTACTAGCTATATGAATATACCCAACTGTGAAGAACAAGTGAATGTATTAGCCGATTTGAAAGTTTGAAATATAGTCTTTATTCGAGGAGACAGAAGGAGATAAAGGACATAACTGGATTCTCAAGATAATTTGAGGATTAGTAATCATGATTTTAACGTAATGGTCATGCTAGTGGCAAATATTAAATCTGCACAACAAATGTAGGATTAGGATGTATATCTAGTGAAGATGGTTTATTGGCAATTATGTGAGTGGTTAAGGAGGTAATGGATGTTGAGAAATTGACTACAATTTAATGAAAAAAAATTTTAATTATTCTTTTTGTTTTTTTGGTTGCAAGGTAGTAACTCACCATCCTAGGTGGTTATACCACTCGCCGGCAATAAAAATAGATAGTCACCTATTATTATGAATGGATTGCACAATATACATTAGTATGTAGTGAGATACATTAATTTTATAGTTTTCTTTTATTTTCTCTTGTAATACTTATTATATTAGTATATAGTTTATATTTAAACATATCATGATAATTTATTGTACATTATTTTTTGTGAGCCAATTAAGAGCTAACTGTGTCAACTCTTTACCGAATTTTTAATTGATAACCCATAGAAAATTTTGAGAACTTTGAAAAAGTAATTGGAAAAAAAAAACTCATAGGATTCAATATCCGGCGGATCATGCAATATTATTATTAGTGTATTTAACAAGGCAGTTGGCGATGTCATCAGCATGAGTATTTACTATTTGACATTTTTGCCTTGGAGCCCACGTACCTTGGCAAGTACAAGCACCTTTATTTATTAAATTACTTTGATCAATATAATCTTAGCTTATATAAAGCCACAACAAATTGCGTCCCTTGACACCGCCGAAAGCCACAACTACATCTTAATATTATATTCAAAGAGATCAACTCGACTTTGGTGCCTTGCTTTGCTTTTTCTTAGACACAGAAAATATCGGTAAGCTCCATCTTCTATCCTCGATTCATCGATCATCTTGATAATCCAGTTATTAGTTAAGGTATCTTCCATGTTAATCTTAGATAATTATTCAACAATTATAAATACACACTGTATATTTTTTTTTTTTTGATATATTTTTTATTTAAAATGTTTTTTTTTTATAAAAAGAAAAGCTTTTATGTCACATTTAATATGCTGAAATAAATTGAAATAGAATTACGATATTTTTTATGGGAATGTTATTAGAAGCTAAAATTGTTGATTTAATATAAATTTATACAAGAATGGGCTTTTATATTTTTGCTTCATTCACAAATTACAAATTAATGGCATTATTGTTGACAAATGCCACTGGATGTAATATATGAATAAAATTAACTATTCTGTGAACGTTTCCTTGTAATCAAGTTGGTAGATTTGTCATCTCTTTTCCAATTCCATTCCATTCTAATTCATTTCTTTATACCAAAAATAATATTAGTATAAATTACAATGATACTTTTGAAAATTATTCAAATTCCAGAAGAAACATGAGTATTACCTTATTCCGAAAAACTTGTACTTATATTTTTAGGCTAATTCATCATATGATTTGAGAATTCTCTTGACGTAGTTAATATTTAATTCATGAATAGTGGTCAAATTAAACAATAAATCTAACTTAAAATTGCGTAATGATTTGAGAGTCTTCTAAATGCGTTCTTGTTTACTTTAATGAAGATTGAAGAATCCAGAAAGTAAGGAGATCTCAGAGGCCTTTCCAGTTCCACCAAGTATACCACCTGAAATTGAACAGAAAATAGGAGATGGCTTTTCCTTGAGTGAGGAGGAAGACCCCAAGCCCGAGCGCATTCAAATGGAGAAGGAATTCATGCCACGCATCAACCCTAATATCAAAAGTGATGTTGATCAACGGTGCCTTTTCCAAATTAGGAAATTTAACGACCAAATTGGTGAAGCAGAAGTGCTATTGAAAATGACCGGTCAAGCTCGAGGGAAAATTGAAGCGAAGATTCAAGAGAAAAAGGTACCTAAGGTTCTTAAATTAATCTAGCACAAAGTTGTGGAGTCCCAATAAAAGTTGGTTATTCTACCTGAATAGTCGTATGATAGATTGATGGACTATCTCAGTACAAATTTATTTTTTAGGATAAATTACAATATTTGCTTTCCACCTCACATCACTTTTCTTCTTCATGTTGTTTTCTTTCTTTCTTTCTTTCTTTTTTTTTTTTTTTTTTTTCAAAATTTAGCTTTTCATATCTGAAGTTACAAAAACAACGAAGAATTAACTGCCACAAAATTTACCATGTTGTGTCAAATGAAATTTTCTTGTTTAAAACTTTTAAATAAATACCAAGTAGATTTCTGAAAAAAGTAGGACCTTTTTTTCAGAGTTGCATGAAAAGTCATGAAGCCAACATTTCTATGTGTGGCCCTGTTATATTTTTAGTAGAAGGAATTTCATAAATGTTAATGATCAATTAATCAGAATAGAAAATTGTGTACTAATATATGGACTCGTTATGCTCTTTTCGACAGTCCATTAGATGTCGCATGGATTCCGAACTGGGGAGATTGGCGTACAAGGAAAACAATCTAAAATGGAGAATAGCAGAGACAAGACAATATTTAGAAGAAGAAGCATACAAGCCATACTCTCGCTCCAATCATCGGCAGAGGGAGGTTGGCCTGTGTTCGACTGTAGAAGAGCTTAATAATCTTGTGAGTACCTGATTAATCATTCTATTTATTAATTAGTAGGTATTTTCAAGTCCGTTTGTGGATGAAAAAAATTTCTTCTAGTAAATATTTTCGATGTTTAGTAAAATTTAGTATTTATAATTGCTATAAGCTGTCTAAGTGGATATATATATATATATTTCATGCTTATTGCTAACTGTTACATTTAAGGAGATTATGGGTGAGATTTAAAACTTGTGGGTTCTTAAAAGTTCGTGGGACCACACATAGTAGGGTAGATTCCAATATAAGTTTTAGACCTTTATTAGGTAGAATTTGCTTTTGAAACCTGTAGTCAATACAGTTGGATATATGATATGACCTTATGTCATGTGGAACGCATTGATTACCCCACGCGATGCTGAGGCACTTATAGACCCCATCAACCTTTTCTACGAAAAAATTGAAGCTCACACTAACTAGAGAGATAAAAGTTTGACTAGAAAATCTAGAGCTAGCAATTCATGTTAGCCAATCACCTCCCTATCTTTATTTTGCATTAAATTCATCTTAGTATTAAAAACACTTGAAATTGAATAAAAATGATAAATAATTAAGTTACAATATAATTATTTTATTCGTATTATAATCATGTCTTCATATCATGTATCATCGTATTTTGTGTTTTTTTTTTTTCTATAATGATGTTCATAATTATATCCTATTACTAATTGCAAATCCTAAAATAAATATAAATGTGTAGATAATTTCCAAGATAAAGTAAACCTTTGTTTATATTGGACGGCTTGTACAAACAGGTGGTCCTAATCTATCCTATATAACGGCTATTACTTATCCCTAGCTACCTTAGCTAGCTCCATCAACGAGGATTCATCGTGCTCGAACAACTATAGCATATTCTAGGAAGCGATGGACCGAGTCTTGATTGTGGACTTTATACACGCAAGACCTATACATACAAAGAAACAATAAGGAGGAAGTGGGCTAAGGGGAAGTGATCGTAACACTCATATTTATTCTTAAACCTACTTAGAACCGATAGTCCACACACCATAGGTTTCGAATTCTGGGAAATCCGAAAACGAAGTTGTATGATATAGCTAAGGCATACAATTTAATTTGTCAAATATATTAAATCATTCTAGTTTAACTTATAATCTTCTATTTTAAGCTTACACAGGATGCAATAATATCTTGATTTATGTTTATTATACTGTTCAATATCATGATTATGTACATGAATGAGTAAAATTGTTTTAATATTGAAAAGGATAAATGTAACTTATAGATTCCACAAGATATACGAGAACTTTATAAGTTTTGAAGAATATAAGTTTCACAATAGTTTTATGGAACCATAAGAAAGATTTTGATTTTAAATTTTTGAATTTGTACTTGCAAGATATGGTAAATGTTAGGAATGTCTTATCATTTTCACCATATACTCGTCATCCCTAGTTGAGGTTATAGTTGTTATTGATGTTGAAGAAAGTACACGAGTTTGTGGCTCTTAATTCTTTGAAATGTAATAAAACCTACTAGCCATTGGCCCATTAGGGCACCAAGAAATGGAAAACCAGATTGGAATTTGAAGGAATTAGGAGTTTCAAGATCATATCTTTTATCATCACATGACCAAACTCTTACTAAAGGATTTCTGTTTGTATCAGATGCAATTTTATTCCATGTAATGAACCATATTAGCCTCTGGGCCAAAAGAAGAGATTAGCTTAACATATATTAAGAAAATCCTTTTCATCTTCAATGGAGCATTTTCTGCTCAAGTTAAGTGCTATTGCACATCCATGGTTTTCTCGTACACCTTGAACTACTAATTAACACAAAATCTTTCAATATGCACTGTGTAACAGCTCATTGTTGCTAATGCTAAATTATACTTTGAAAAATTGAAAAAACTTGACCATCTCTAATGCTCAGATATTATGGTTATAAAATAATCAAGAGTAGTTGTGATTTGTACCTGTTTTTTCTTTTTCTTTTTTTTTCAGGCAATTTGTTTAACTATTGATATGGTGTTAGAATGGAAAATATATAGAAAATGAAAAAAAAAATTTCTTAATTTTAGAGGAGGAAACTGGTTTTATCAGCTTCCACTATAAATTTTCATTACATAGCTAACCACTACCATTGGAATATATAATTCTTCCACCGAGATTTATCATTAAAAGTTATTAATTATCACCAGCTTTTGAGAAAATTACATTGCGGTTATATATGTAACAGTTATAAAATTTAAAATATAAGAAATACCAAAAAAATCTTTTAAAAGGTGATTTTTTTTTACTTTATTAATTATTATTATTTTTAACTTCATTATAACATTTTCAAGCATTGCGAAGAGAATCTTAATCGGTTGTGGTTATGAGCCGTGTCTTTTAGTGCATGGTATGTGATCGTAAGAGATGCTAGTTAAGTATTGTGAAGGTTAGATTGATGAAAAACATAGAGAAGAGTTACAAAAAATTTTCCCGAATATCAAATATTAGCATATAGTATATCTCAAAGTAGGGATATAAATAAATTAACTTGGTTTGCTAACTACTTGATTTCAGGTTGAGTTTCACTAAATTCGATTTGGTAACAATTAAATCGAGTTCAAGCTTTAAAATACTAAGCTCATTAAGTTTATCTATCTAATTGAGTTTGATATAATTTTTAATTTTTTAAATATAAGTGAATTTGAGATTATATAAGAAAATTTATAAAAAGTTCAAATTCAATTGAGTTAATCGAACCAAACTTGAGTTTTTCTTATATATCTTCAAATTAAGATTAAGCTTAAAATTTAGAATTTGGTTAAACTTGAGCTAAGCTCAACCTTAAGTTTTTAAGCCAAGTTCAAGTTTAAACTCAATATTATGCTAGTTCAACTCAATTCAATTATATCTTATTTCAAAAGCTTGATGATGAGTAGTGGTTTTTAGTGATAGAGATAGGAAAAAGGCAAAATAACTATTTGATAGGGAAAAAGCAAAATAACTATAGGAAATAATTATGGGTAACAATTTAGAAAATATAATTATGAATAAGGAAAATCGATTTTGCACTAGTTGACATCACACTATGGGCCATAAATTACAAGCGTCATTTTTTACCACTACCACTGCTCATCACGAATCAGCTAGTTATTGCAATTTGGGGAAATAAAAACAACGAAAATTTTGCCATCACAACCATTGAAAAAAAAAAAAAAAGAGTACGAAATTTATTTACCATGAAACAAAATATACCCTATAACCATAGACATATTGTCATTTCTATATTATTCATTGGACTTGCATGATACGTTTGAGATGAGCATGAACGAATCCTGAAAGATCTTGAACACTGCATAGTTGGACAAGTTGTAGAGTAGATACAATACCTCGTGAAATAGATTTGTCTTCTATACATGGAACCTCTACTCATGGATACGATACATGCTATGAGTCGACATGGTATGATTACATTGTAAACCCAAGTCAGATATTTATAGAATCCAAAAGTATCTGAGTGATGTCTCCTTTGGCTGTATATTCTCAACTAGAGTAAGAAGTTGCATAATCAGATGCTCCACAATGGAAGCAGCTTAGCGGCAGAGAAGAGACTCCTCAAAGAGATCGAACAGCTAGAAATCGCTAAAGAGAAACTCGGACCACCCTCAAGAACAAGCCATTTATACTCATGGAATTACTCTTTGGGATGCCCTTCATTGAAGGAAACATGCGCTAAACGTAGAATCCAGGTATGAACACGAAGCAGGAGTACTATGATAGTCACTTTATAAAGATTTTATGTTTTCAAATGATGAAAGCAATTTTATAACCTATAATCACCTCTTGGCGTTAATTTTGTACACATTATCATAGGAAGGACTAAGCACACGGTATTTTGGTTGAAAAACTCAATTTTTTAACAAAATATAAATAAATAAATCAACAATGGCTTGAGTTTTATTAAATAACCAATTAAAACCTCACTACTGTCTCAATTTAAAATATATTTATGTGAAAAAGAAATATATATATTTATGTAAAAGATTATTATAATTAATATGTTAATAAATTTATATCCAAAAGATCTCAAAAACGGAATTATTTAGCTATATAGATGTAATTTTTACATTGTAATTTGTGCAACTATTAATGATTATATGTAGAGGTATGCACTAAGTCGGCAATTAGTTGAATAAGGGCCAACCCTTAAGGCTACAAGCTTAGGTTGATTCAAGTGAACTGATGGTTTAAGAGCCAATTCAAAAGCCTTTGAACTATGTTATTTTCTTTTATTTTTTAATTTTTTTTAAATTTAATTTTCTACATTTCCTATCGATTACTATTAATAATTTGTAACTTATTCATGTATTTTTATTTTTTCCCAAATAATTCTAATACTTTATATGAACATGTAATGAAGCATAAATGGTTTATTTATTTATATTTTTGGTTGAAATTTTTTTTCGTTTTGAAATAATTGATTTGAATCATATGAGCATAATGGTATTTATTTATTTATTTTTTAAATAATTGAAGTTCAAATAGACTTGAACCCATGACCAAATTGTTGATTCAAGAACCCGCTAGGTTAGCTGTTAATCGACTCATCCTTGTTCTGGTCGAGCCAATTCACTATTTAAAATCAGTCCTTACATGGGTTTAATTATATGAAACGTTCTTTTTAATTTATGAGATTGCAACATCATATATCAAGAATTGCATCATTTTACATTTAATTATGTAAATTTCATAACTTATCCATTTATTACCAATATTTCAATGAACCAAATAATAAAAAGGCAAATCCTTGATAATAGCTATTCCTATGTAACTTTCCAGTATAGTTATTCCCTAATAATAGCTATTCTTTGGTAACAATTATTCCCTTTGCATACAAAACGATAAGTAAGTTTGCTCTTGCTTTGCCAATGTTTCTCATTCCTTGCTTGCTCATTCTACCTTCCTAGGCTACTGGTTCTCCTTAACCCTCGCGATTTAGACGGTAGACGCATACCAAGAAGGTCGTTTCATTTTGCTACTTTAATTTGTTTCAACAGAGTTTACAATTTTCACTTAATACAACATCATAGTATGATTTTGCTTAATTATAATTTTCTATTTTAAGTAAAATTTTATAATCTCTAAAAAAACCAGCCAAGACCATTATGAAATCAAATAGTATGAATACTGATCTCCTAATGGAATAAATTAGATTCAATTTTCCTCCTCCTCCAACCCTCCTAAACAGCCTTCCCTGTCACAACACACAAAAAAGAAAAAATAGTTATAATATGATAGTGGATAAAAGAAGAAGAAGAAGAAAAAGAAAATAATTGCGTTCCATTCACTTTGCATTCCCTAAAATTGAATATTTCCAAGATATATTAAACCACACTAAAAGGAATTAAAATGTCCATCTCACCCAAATTTGGAACGTATTGTTGCACAATTCTTATACAAAATTGAAAATTTTGTCAAATAATATATTTTGTAATTAACCTTATATGACATGCTCCCCCATTACTGTCTTGAGTTTTATTCCACGATTGCACAAGAAGATGATGTCACCCACATTTATGTAGAAGACGTGTCCATTTTCTAATGAAAATTTTCAATCCCAGTTTTCTTGTTTATTTTTATCATGATATGTGTGTTTGCTCATTGGCGTATGCTTCGATGAATGAAATTCATGCTCCCTGATATTTTTTTCTGCTAAGCGTCTTGTTGCTCTTATTTTGATAGATAATTAGATCTGAATTGGAGAAGACCAAACAAAATCAACAAGCACAAAGGGAAAAAATCAAGCGTATTAAAAAAGAGATGGAAGCTATAGAATCGGACATTGTTGCCTTAAGGAAGGAGTTGGAAAAATTGGGCAGAAGAAAAAACGAAGCGTATGGATTAATTATCCTTCTCAAAGAACAACTAGACAAGGTGAATCTTTGTTTTCCTTTTTGGATATTAAGGTGAATAAATGTCATGATATGCAACAATTCCCTTTGGAGATAGTGAACTTTTCTTTTGACATATGAAATAGGTACGAGGATTATTACTCCTATCTCGCGAGAAAGGTGATGAAAGAGGTTTTGGTAATATTGGTAGCCAGTTGGGGATAGATGAACAAAGTACTCTGCGTTTTGTTAGAGTTGAGAAATTCTGGGTTGAGTCAACGCTTAAATGGGGAGTGATGGACACAAAGTCTCATATGTATCGAGATAATCATAAGTATCAGTATTACTGGAGCAAATCTTGGAATGGAAGAGGAACATCGATATACTACAAGCGAACAGGGAATTTTCTCCCTAGGAAATAATTTATGTAAAGATCATTAGATTATCTAGACTCATAATTATTTAGATAAGCTGGCTAATTTGGTTACCGGGTTGTATTTGGATTATACTTCTTATCAAGTCCATATAAATATAAAAATCCATAAATAGTTATATATTCTAATTATTCATCTATTTTACCCTACCTTCAACTTCTATAATATTTAAATTAGTTATGTTGCATTGTGCCCATTTTAAGTTTCTTTTTTTTTTTTTTCTTTTTCTTCTTTATAAATTGTGTTTAGCTGATAGCTATTCTTGATCTTCATGCCAAGGAATTTTATTTCAGTCTATTTTATTTTCTTCTTAGACAATATTGTTGTAACGCTCTGCCTTCTAGGTATCTATTGAAAATTTTTTCTCAAACTCTTGATACCTAAAGATGGTTTGTTATTACCATCCTTAAGTTAAGGATAAGACAGAACCTGTATTTAACCTACACATTTGTTTCATAAATAATTACTTCTAAATTATTTCTCAATCAATATGATAAACCGCAATGAAAGCTTTTACATTAGCAAGTTATACTCAAAGTGTCATAGCTATAAACTTCTTATACAACATAGAATCACTTTTACAAATACATATTTTTTAGACTACTATGACTATACTAAACCTTTGGTGAAAGTATAACACTCACTACTTTCCTGAAAAGCTATCTCCATGTACTTAAGTCACATTGTATAATCGACAACTTCTCTTTAGGGTCCATTTTCAACTAGAGTTTTGAAATCTCCTTATCCCTTTAATACCTTCTTCTATCTATTCATCCGTAACCTGATGATAAGAGAAACTTATTCCCTCAACTACTACGAGCTGAGTGAGAGTGGATAAACACATAGCAATAAACATAATAAAATAGGTACATTATTCAAGTAGTTAGTCCAATTATGTTATGTTATAGTTTCCTAACCAAAATAATGCAAATGTATCAAGAGTGTATCATGCCCATGCATGTAACATACATTGGTATCGATATCTTAGCCTAATCTAGTAATTCATCTAATTCAGTCAACTCAAACTAAGCATCTCGATAACATATTTAGAAACTTAGCAAACATTTTAACCTAGCAATAACTACGTAAAGTGGTTGGAAAATCCTATATATAACTGGCCCAATAGATACAATGTAGTCTCTATATGCTAAAAAAAACCAGCTTTTACAAATTAAGTATTTTACTTGATATACCCAGCTCTTCTTATGGAAACCGACCTAGCAATATCTCAGTTTTTAGAAAACTTAACCTATAGGTTTTTTTTATGCCATGAATGCATTAGATTGCACGTCTAGCAAAACCTAGCAAATCCAAGCAAACTTATTCATTACTTGTTACCTAGCCTTTACTTTATAGTTTTGTTAGTTCTAAGATCTTGGTATTGAGTTCGTTTAGGTGAACACTTTAGGAGATAGAGTTAATCCTTAGATTCTTTTCCAAGATAACATAGATTCTAGCAAATAACACATATGCATTCATCAACACCAACATAACAACCAAGTTTAACATCGTGTCACTATTCAATTAGCAATAATTACAATAGGTAACTCCACATGGGTCATCGACCATCACATCAATTTGAAATCAAGTTTAGCCAAGTCAAAACATTATAGAGCATACAAAGTTAAGAGTAAACATAAGTCTACTCAAGCGCACATAAATATCTACTTACCTAGTTAACAATACATTCCTAATTTTATTCGTTAATGTAAACTTCCTCTTTTACTAATTCACTTAGACATGTGATATTCAACAGTTTTAATGGTTGATCTTGTCCACTTCCATCGTTTCCTAAATAATCAATATAATCATTTTAGTTTTACAAAATATAAAGTTAAATAAGTTTATTTTAATAATTTAAGTATTGTTATAACTTATCTCTAATAAGGGGCGTAAACTTTATATTGAGTTCCAACTTACTGTTGAAATCTTTGAACAAAGTTCTAAAAACTCGCCTAATACTTAGTTTTGATCTCCGAACCTTTTGACCATGTTTCTGAGATTATTTCAATTATACTCTTACCTTAATTTACTCTCTGAATAAAACTTTAAAGTTATTTCCACTAAGCTTTCACACCAACCAAAACTTGAATCAGGTTCCAAAGCTATTATGACCACATTTCCCTTACCAAATACTTCCTTAACAAGTCTATAATGAGAGTATAGTTAAGTCTCTTTTCTTATTCAGTTTTCTAATCAACTCTCTAAACTAAAGATTAAGTCCCCTCTTTAAAAACCAACCCTCTAAAGATGTATTTGAAGCAATTTTATCTAAGTCTTCTAAACCAGCCAACCCTTTAGTTAAGTCCCTAATATCAATACCATCACAGTTCTTTCACCAAATAATTCCTTTAGACAAAGTTTCAACATATTTCGAGTTAAAGTCCTTTCTACCAGTTCAACCTTTTGAAAAACTCTCTTAATAGATTCAATCTATATGTTTATTTCTAGCAACTTGCCCTAACATCCTATTCCAATTCACAAGTATGATTAAACATGATTATATGCTCTCCATATCACTTATACTTCTAAATCTACATATCCGCATCTTAATGTATGTAAGCCATAATCTATGCTTTGTGCATACTTCAACTTCCATTCATTCCAACCAACTTCAAATCACTTGCCCCAATAATATATAACATCAATAAGCTCCAGAACTAGTATAAATAGGTATCTTTAGATTTAATAACATAAAATATTCGAAAATAGCATTTCTTTTTTATATCAAATTTAGAGGCTAAATAATCACTAAAAATTATGAAAAAATTTTTTGGCCAAAATTTTTTCATAAGATCCAAACATGCAATATAGAGAGGTTTTAGAAAAATTTTGGTTTTAAAATAACATTAAAAGGGTTATTTAAAATAATTTTGAAAATTACTCAGATTTGCTCAGTTTTTTAAGAAGGTCTTATATCTACTTAAAATTTTTACAATCTGATATTTTTCCCCAAAAATGCATAAAAAATACCTCAAAATAAATTTTTTTTCATAATGTTCGGACTTGTTTTAATATTTTAAAGAAATATAGGAAAATCGGATAGAAATTGGAGCTTACCAAAGAACCATAGTCCAATTACCACCACCTTCCTCTACCTTATTAGCAACCTTGGGCACTACTACCTCTATCTCTCAATGGTAGTGGTTCATCCCTATTAACCCTCAAGACCTACATTTCTTGAAATAGCTTAGTTTACATAGTATTGTTTCTAAATTTTCCTAGAATTCTTCCCTTCTTTGTACTCTAGTCCTTATAATTTTCCTTAGTTTCTAAGGGACTAACTAACATTCTAGAAAGAGCTAGTGATTAATCAAAAGTTTGCAGGGTTCAAAATGATTTCTCTCACTTGATTTTTGAGCTTAAGTGCTCTTAATCTCCTAAATGCTAAGTGTCTTGATGCTTATTCTTGAACCCACACCTATCCATGATGTGTCTACGCCTTCCATCAAGATAATCTCAGCAGTTCTTTTAATTTTTAGCAATTTTTATGATTTTTCTTATAATTAATTGAGTAATTATACTTAGTTTAAGGTTTCTTAAGTTTTATATTTTTTTTTTGTGTACAAATATATATATATATATAATAAATATACTCAAAGTACTCTTACTATATTTATATATTATTTTAGATCATTTTATAATTTTTTGTATCTAAATAATTTATCTCTAAGGTTTCGTAATTATTAGGAACTCTAATTTCGAGTTTCTAATAATTTCCAATCATACCCAATAAAGATACATTTTATTAAAATTAAATATTATAAATATTTTATTTTGAGCAATTGATATTACTAAAACTATTTTTTTAACTTTTATTAACTTATATTAAATTTGGTTTAATTCTAACAAAATTGTTTGAAGGTCTTAATTTGTGTCAATATCAAATAGTTTGAGTATAGTCACTCGACTTAACCTATTTCTTAAGTTTCTCTTAATGACTTTACTTTAGTGCTTACCTCTGTTATACTTCCTATGTCAAGTGATCCATTGCTTCGAGTCTTGGGTAGTAGGTCAAAGACTAGATCTTACAATTATCCTACAAGAGGTTACTATTTCATAAAATTTTTGTGCTAACTATGCATGGGATTCTTCACTTAGACTATATAAGACGCTTATTCATATACACGAGTATCCTTTACAAAGCCTAACCAAACATGAGATTTTCTACTATACCTTTAAGTACCTCCTTGGCTAGTATGGTGATTTACTTAAAATTAATTGTAAGGCTAGACTACTGCTACAGATGAATCATATGTCCTTGTTAAACCAAGTGATTCATTTCTAATATATAGGATCCTTATATGAATCAGGTATAGAGCATACTTTGCATTTTGAAAGATAGACCAAGTATCTTAACAATTTCCTTCTAATAAGATTTAGGGAGAAAGGTGGAGGGTTTAAGAAGCCATGGAGATAATGCACACAATAGTCTATTCTTTTTTATGACTACATCTACCTTTCAATTATATCTTCCTTTCCTTTTATCGGGAGAGTGGGTACACAAAATGGACACATACTAAACATGTGATGAGTACAAAAGGCTGTTAAGATCCTTTATTAAAGTCGAGAGGTTCCTAATAATCGGCAAACAATGTTTTTGCTTGACACAAATATTAAAACCTAAAGCTATTACATGGAATATAATCCCGACACACAATAGCATGCGGTACTAACTTTATTCTAAGGCTACAATATTTGAGAGACAAAGAAAGAAGATTGATGCATAGCAAATTCTTATTTAGTTCAACTCATTGATTATTAGATCACGTAATTAACATGGAGATAATTATTGCATTTACATGTTAAAAGCAATTCCATAAACATTTTGAAAGATGTAAAAGCATGTGAAGATAAAGTAATAATCTATAAAGCAGAAGGAGCACAATTGAACCATGCAAAATAGCAAATGAAAAAGAAAATGCAAGAGAGAAGAGATGATACTAGTTATTTTACATGGAAGTATAAGGTTAAAAACCATGGATAATCTTATATTAGTAAAGTGCTAGCATCTTACTTTTGGCTTCAAACAATTCACTAAAAACAAAAGACAGTACATAGAGTATGACAATCTCACCCACAGCTACTGGAACAAACCTGTAATAAAGTCTACAATTATCGAGATAACCTATCTCTCTCACTAAATGAATAAAATTAATACTAGACTCGAACCATCAAGTTCGTGGAGCGCTTTAGACCAAAACCCATATGGTAAATCCAACTCTCATGGGGCCGCACATCATAAACTAAAACATTGAGCACCATTTATATTCCTCAGCTAGAGTAGGATTTAAGTCAACCAAATAGGTCAATTTAATATGAGAAACAAAAGTAAGGGAGGATAATTGGGTATCACATTCGACGATGCCTTGATGATCAATGTAAAATTTATATATGTTATCCCAATTTTATTAATATGTGTATATATTTTATAAATTTGATGTTCGAAAAACAAAGGAATTACATAAAGATTGAACCAAGAATCGGAAACGGGCCACATTTGGACCAATTACAAGTGACGTCGCATGCCATGCAAGCGAACGTTCACCAACAGTTGAAATAACCAAGGCATATCCAACGATTTGCATGCACTTGTAAATGTAAAGGAAATCAAAAGCCCTATCTCCAATAAATCAAGGAAGCAAACAACGCTAGCAACGATTTCATGTCCAAAGCATGTGTATTCAGTCCAAGGTGGAGCAGTCATTGAGCGAATTTCCACCGTCCGGCATGCTAATGATTGAGAAAGCTAGCAACAAAGCCACACACGTTCATCCCATACAATTCATATTAGAGAGGCCCGGTCCAATTCAAAGGTAATCACTCACGTGCTAAAGTTGAGGGTTTTATTACTACGGGGGCAGGCCGCACGACCAACATCACGGTGAATTTTTTTTTTTTCCTTTTCGTAGTCGTAGCAGAATTATCCCAAGGACACAAAGAATCAAGAAATTGAAGGATAATTACAGACAATGGAGTAGAAGACGGACTCAAGCACAAATCTTTATTAAGTTCTTCTTTTTCTCTTTGATTTATATTGCAATATTTCTAACTAATTCTTGTGTTGCACTTTTATCAAATAGATTTACTATAGTTATGATATGGACACATGCATGTTAATTTAAGTCTAGGATTCATAAAGCTAATGTAGTTATAATTGGTTATGTGACATAGGGATATATAAGTTAATTGATTTTCATTAGGTTATTTGGATTTGTAAAAGGAATTCTTTTACATAATTGCTAAATATGAACTAAATAAACATAAAATGAAAGCTAATGTCATAAATAAGATTGTCAAAACTTCGAAGTAAGGGGAATTTTTGTGAATCTAATAAGAACTTCAAATAATTTATCCTATGCACATGCAAATTTTCCAAATGGTAGCCTAGTTTATATCCTCCTATTTCTTTCATTCATATTTCGCCTTGTGGACTATCGGTATAGTTAGTTTTATTAGTTTTGCTTAATTTTTTTTTTGGATATAATATGACCACTTAGCTAAAAGTAGTGTTATACAATTGGTGCTTAGTATCCAGTCCTCATGGAAACAACCCGGTGTCACCAACTCTTTTTTTTTTTTTTTATTGCCTATTTGCAATAGTATACTTTCTGGGAAATTATGCTTTATAAAGTTTACGCTATCAAATTTTTGACATAACCCACAAGAAAAAATATATTAATGAACCAACTAAGTGGAATATTGATTAGGTTATCATTTAAAAAATTCGTATATACATTTAATATGTATTAAGATTAATAATTTGATGCTTTATTAGATTCACTAGAATCTCCTTCCCTTCCAAATCTTTGGAATCCTATTTATTACATTGCCTTCCCTTTCCAATTGCTTAATTCATATTTATCAGCTATTTAAAACCATCTCGCTGATCCAAAAACCTAATTAAAATTAATTATCCTTTGTATTGTATATCAAGATAACCAATTTTAATTATATTAAGTTTGTACATCATAAACTTAACTTAACATGCGTGAGTCCATATTATAATTAAAGTAAATTTATTTCAATACTCATATGAGTCATTCATTCCCTCCCAATCTTCCATATTATGATTTATAAAAAAATTATAGGCCTAATGATATATTTATAAACCATGAAATCAAATACTAAAAAAATTCAAATAATTTAACAATAACACATAATAGATTCATAATGAAATTAAAACATCAAAATATGTCAATTCAACGAGAGTAATTTAGGCCGTAATAATTAAAAGTACAACACACAAAATTAAAAAAAAAAAAAGCATTAAAATAAATTTTAGTATTAAAGAAAGGAAGACACTTATATGAAGTCTCCATAGTATTCTAATATGCACTCTGTGAATGTAACAAACAGTGAATTTCTTCTTGTTTTTTTTTTTTTTCTCCTTTGGTGTTACAACGTTAACTCCATAGCTTTTCGTCCACGGTGCTGATCCCTATTCTTTAGCCTGGCACGTGATTTTCCATACATGGCATGTGACTTCAATATGATGATATAGGCTCTAACGTTGGACTTGAATATGATTATAGGTAATAATGTTATCAAACTCCGGTTCATCTATAAAGTTTAATTCAATTCGACCTGATTCAATTAGAAAATCGATCCAATTGAGTCCTCGTCCAACTCTGATTGTATTGCCGTTAAATCCAGTTCCATTCCTTTAACCTTTAACCCTCTTATATATTTAGGTCAATCATCGGAGTTGAATTTGATAATATCAATAATTAATAGACTTATTTTAGTTTGGACATTGGACTTCATTTAAGGAATTTAACCAATCCCATGAATAACCAGTATATTAATGCATGAAGGCATTTAAATCCATGGACATATTTCATTGGACAAAGCCCAATTTGGAGATAGCTTGATATGAGCTGATTGCTTTTGACGACATGATTGCTCATTTTTATTAATTTATCTCTTTTTCAAATGATTCTTGCACTCAAATTGGCTTTTATGTATATTTCCTTGTTAAACCAGTAGGTTCCCATATCATTTTGATGAGAATAAGATTACTAAATTAAATTAATCATGATTAGTATCAATCTTTGCAATCTGTAAATACATGACTAATATATAAAATTTTGAATTACATTATTGGTATTTATATTAACATGACATTGTGATGAACATAAGATCATTGGATTAAGTCTAAGTGATAAGATAGGTTGAAATATTAATTTTGAGGTTTGAAAAATTGGTTTATTGTTATGTTATGAACCAACCAACTAGTTGCATTAGGCTCACTGAAGTCAAAAGGGGGTGTTAAGCCATGCAAATGACGACTTGAAGATCGTTCCACCAGTGACCCCATTTAAATGAATCATCTAGCTAGTACCCCATGAACCATCCAACTAGTCTGCACAAAAAATAGTCATTACTAGCATTAAATATAGAGTAAAGCGGACCAACCGTTAAATTTTCTTGAGAAGCTATAAATACAAGTTCTTAGGTAGTTGAAGAACAATTAATTGAGCCAAAAAATATGCCATTATCCCTTTTGATCACTTGTCCTTCATTCTAATTGTCTTATGTACGCAATTTGCTAAATTTCTTATAAATCTTAGTATAGTGTAAAGTAATTTATACTTACAAATACTTTAAGAGAGTACATTACATTTGTGATTGAGAGTTGTTGAGATTGAGAAACTTGTGTATTCGAGATTATGTATAGGCTCTTAAGCCACTACACTTATGATTGAGAGTTGTTGAGATTGAGAAACTTTTGTATTCGAGATTATGTATAGGCTCTTAAGCCATTAAATTTGAGACCAATTAAAGTGGTGTATGATCTCGATTGAGGCATTATGTGTTCGTGGAGATTAAAGGGTGATTCGAACTCAACATTAAATCTAGGCTTGATTCTCGTCACTATCTCTTTTAATTTTTGTAATTTATTCATTGTTTCTTTACCGTTTTATCCATTGTAGATATTCGCTTGAATTGGAAATTACTTAATTGCAAAAATTAGCAAAGAAACTTAATTTACAACCCCACCCTATCCCCCTGTAGTAGGAGCCTCTCGAGTTTCTTGTGTAATGTTATATTTGATACCAAAGCTATATCTCTATATTTTGATTGCTTACCCACATTATAGAGTAAAGATTATGGCATCAAATACATTAAGATTCGTAGAAGGACAAGTAACTAATAGGCCATCATTTTTACCTAGTGAAAACTATCTTTATTAGAAGTATAGAATGAAAATCGTCAAGGCACAAAATAGAAAGTTTTAGGATGTTACAAAAAAAGGACCTAATAAAATAGAGAGTAAGAAAAAAGAGATTATACTAATGATAATTAGAAAAAGATTGATTTAAATGAAATTACTATGAATATCTTGCATTATGTTATGAATGAAAATGATTTCAATAGAATACGTACATGCACAACTACTAAAGAAATATGGGATGAATTGTAAGGTACATATAAAGGAATATTTAGAGTTACAAATATAAAAATAAGTTTATTATGCGGTGAATTTGAAAATTTCAAATTCTTCTTAATGAAATTATCGATGAGATGCATAAAAGATTCATTGATATCGTAAATCCATTGATGGTACTTAGAAAGAAATTTTCTAGCTTAGAAATCAATTCCAAAAGACTTAAGTCTCTTCCAAAAGAATTAGAAGCTAAGAGGATCACTATTGAAGAAGTGTGTAATCTAGAAGAATCATCAAAGTATCAACTTCTTTAAACTTTCAAGACACATGAGATGATCAAGGAATACAAAGAGGAATCTAAGAAGAAAACCATTACACTCAAGGCAACTGAAACCAATTCCAATAATGATGATGATGATGAGAGTGATGATGGCTAAAAAATTCAAAAAGTTTATGAAGTTTAATAAGAAATTAAAGAAGGATAAAGTCACTGGTGGCAATACCTCAAGGGCAATGAAGGAGAAGAAGGAAGTGCTAAAATGTCACAATTGTCATCAACTAGGACATAATAGAAACCATTGCCCACTTCTCATGAAAGATGATAAGGTACTAAGGAAGAACCTCATGGTAGCCACTTAGAATAATGACAACTCAAGTGATCTAGACGAGGAACCTTGCTTCATGGCATTGGATGATGAGGTTTGCTCTATGTCTCAATCTTCTTATGATGAATTGAAGGGTATGTGTGATGATTTGCTAAAAAAATTTGTTAAAATGTGAAAGAAGAACAAGGTCTTAAAGCAAATGATAAATGCAATAGGTAATGAATTTGATATACTCAAGCACAAGTACAACAAAGTAAATGATGAAAAAAGGAGTTTAGAAGAAGAAAATGAATATTTGAAATTGTAAAATAAAAAATTAAGTGTTTAACATGAAAAACTAAAGGAAGAGAATGAAGAGGTAAGAAAAAGGAATAAGAAAATCACCAATGAGAATAAAGAGCTAATAAAAGAAAATGAAGGAATAAAATTAAGAATTAATGCAATTGAAAATGAAGATGCATAGATAAATAAGCTAACAAAGTTGGAAATTGAAAACAATGCTTTAAAATCTAACCTAAATAATTCAAGACAAACTATAAATAAATTCATTAAAGTTGAAAAGAATTTGGCAAAAATTTAAGAACAACAAAGATTAAGTTTGGAAAAAACCAAGCTTGGCTATAGTAAAAGTAATATTCACAAGTCTTATAGGAGTTACTTTATAAAAGCAACTAATAATACTTATAATTATTGTGGAAGGTATGGCCATATTACACAAACTTGTGTAATAAGGAGGAATATCGACTTGAATTATAAAGGAAAGATGGTTTGAGTCCCCAAGAACATGGTTATATAGTTACAACTAACTTAAAAAGACCTAAACTCAAGTGAGTACCAAAAGGTTAAGTTTCTACTTTTATAGGGGCCTTCGAGGAAGAAAACAAACGGAACTTAGATAATAGATGCTCTAGACACATAACGGGAGATACTATTAAGTTTACAACACTCACTTTAAAGGATAAAGGAAATGTCACTTTTGGAGATAATAGGAAACCTACCATCATGGGTAAAGGTAACATTCTTATTAACAATGATCTTATAATTAGGAATGTTTTGCTTGTAAACAACTTGAAGCATAGTTTACTTAGTATTAGTCAATTATATGATGATGGATACAAAGTTGCATTTTTAATCAATAAGTGTATCATTGAAAGGATAAGTAATAATCAAAGTAATTTTGAAGGGCATAGATAAGGAATATTTATAAAATTAACTTTGACAACAACTTGTCTATTTGTCCAAAATAATAATATTTGGTTATGACATAAAAGATTAAGACATGATAGCATGAAAGTCATTTCTAAACTTGTTAAAAAGGATCTTATCAAAGGTTTACCAAAAATCATTTTTAAAAAAGACAAATTATGTCAAGCATGTTAAGAAGGAAAGAAAATAAAAAGTTCTTTCAAATTAAAAGATGCTATCTTAACTTATAGGCCACTACAACTATTACATATGGATCTATTTGGTCCTATACAAACCATGAGTTTAGGTGGGAAAGGACATAATTTGGTTATTATTGATGACTTCTTTAGATATAAATAGAATTTCTTTCTTGTAAATAAGAACGAAACAAACCATGTGCTCTTTAAATATTGCAAGAAGGTGCAAAATGAAAAAGGCATTACAATTGCCTCTCTTAGGAGTGATCATGGGGAAGAATTTGAAAATGTTGAAATGGATTATTTTTGTAGCCAAAATGACATTAGAACACACATTTTTGTCACCTAGAACTCTACAACAAACAGTTGTCGGAAGTAAAAATAGAACTTTAATTAAAATGGTTAGGATAATGTTTTGTGAAGATAATTTACCAAAATATCTTTAGGTGGAAGCCATTAATATCATATGTTATATATCTTAAATCGTGTTTTTACCTATTTTGGATAAAACCCCATATGACTTATGGAAAGGCAAAAGGCTTAACATTTCTTATTTTCATTCTTTCAGTATCAAATGTTATGTACTTAACAATGGTAGAAATAACTAGGTAAGTTTGATTCTAAATCCAACGAGGCTATTTTCCTTATTTACTCTGTGATTGGTAAACCATGTAAGGTATTTAACAAAAGAACTTTAGTTATTGAAGAATCTATACATGTTGTATTTGATGATTCTTTGCCTTTAACGTATGAAGAAACCAATAACGAAATGAATGATATAAGTACTCATTTAGATAAGTTAAACTTAAACAATGATCAAAACAAGGCTCTTGATGAAGATCTTAGGAAATATGATAATGTGAATAAATCTAATTTAGACCTTCCTAAAGAATGGTGGTTTGTTAAAGATCACTATTAATAGTTAGTTTTCGCTCAACTTATACTTGTTCTTTCATTGACCGAGAAGCTGAGTAATCAAATCTCTTGACATTCCTACTCTTTAAACACTCGACAATTATGTCGAGTAAATGAAACGTTCCTGGTTTGAATTTAAATCTATAGCACGAATAATTATCATAAGCACGGTTATATTTTACAACTGCTTGCTATTCCTACATATTAGGAGAGATATTAAATGAAGAGTGCTCCACATATCTTAACAGTTACCTCAACAACTGCCTTAGATATAACAACCGTCTATAAATACCAGAAAGAAACTCGGTAAGAACTCTTGAACACTTCTCATTCTCATACTTACTATACTAAATTACCATTCTAACTTAGGCATTAAAGTGGCCGCACTGGACTGGTCCTGGTACCAAGTATTTTTACTCTCTTTTGTAGGACTATTTCTTGACCCCAAAAATTCACCAACAACATTTGGCACCGTCTATTTTTCTTTAGACACAACTATATGGCTAAAACTAGGATGATATGAAGTGTAGGTGCTGGTATTTCCTCCCAACAACGTGAAGGAGGGAGTCGGCCTCTTGATGAACAACGATTGGCTCGACTCAAGCAGCTCTGTCTCGATTTAGCCAAAGAAAATTCCGAGCTAAACAAAAAACACAAACAAATCCTTTACCTTCTCCATAAAAGTTTTCACCCAAATCAAGAAAAAGAGCGTGGTGATGATGATGCCAATAGTACCGATGATTCCATTTATTCACCTAAATTGCCAAAAAAGCAAGCTAAGGTTCCAGCGCAACCCATAGCTCCTGCTTTCAAAAAGATTGATAAGGGCAAGCAGCCGTAGCACGTGCATCATGTGGGGCCTTTGCATGTTAGCACATCCATTTCTACTTTCAAAAAGATTGATAAGGGCAAACAACTGCAGCACTTGCATCATGTGGGACCCTTGTATGTGAATACACCCATTTTAGTGACCAAACAGTTCCAAATCAAGAAAAGTCATTCTGTCTTAGAGATTTTGGAAGAAGTAATACCTCGACACATCAAGCTACCTCAATTTGAAACATATAATGTGATGAAGGACCCCGATGACCACTTGAAGTACTACTAAACACTAGCCAAGTTGCATAGCTTAAACGACGCGGCGGCTTGTCAAGCTTTTCCCTCAACCATAAGGAATGCAGCAAGCACATGGTTCAACCACCTCAGACCAAATACCATATCGTGTTTTAATGAACTAGCAGATGTGTTCCATCAACACTTCCTTACTAGCAAGCTTCCTGTTAAGAACTCTTTAATCTTGAACACCATCAAACAAAAGTTCGATGAATCAATCAGGGATTATTTGGCTAGATTCATGGCCGAGATGGTCAAAATCCCAGAACTAGATACAAGTATGGCTCTTAACGCAGTAATTGACAGAGTCAAGCCTCATGGAGACTTTTTCAAGTCTCCCACAAAAACCAAGCCAAAAACTTTTGCTAAGTTTAAGGCTAAAGCCACCTCATACATCCAATAAGAAGACAACGTAAAAGTATGGCGAGAAGCTGATCAAAGCAGAGGAGATGGAAAGAATGAAAAACGGAAAAATGCCAAGGATAGACTTAGCATTGACAACAACAACGGTTCAGACGCTGAGAGGAAGAGACCAAGGATCTCGACATTCTCATCTCATATGCCCATCAATTATCCAATCTTAAATATTTTGATGGAGGTCCATGAGGAGAGAGGTATCCTCCAATGGTCGGAAAGAATGCGAGAAAATCCCTCAAGAAGAAATTTGAACAAATACTATGACTTCCACCGTGACAAGGGTCACAATATAGATGAGTGCATTCAACTCAACAATGCAATTGAAGATGCAATACAACACGGGCACCAGCATAAATTTCTAGCACATGATGCCGAGAGAATCGAAAGACCGTCTTAAAGGAGAAGAGAGGAATACAAGGATGGCATTCGGCCAATAATAGCTGTGAGAGATGCAAGGGATGTTAATCCCAACAGAGTACCCAATGGAGTAATTAATATAATTGTCAGCGGACCTAGTCTAGGCCAATTGAGTTCTTCGAACTCGGTTAACACCAGGAATTACGTTTGCAATATTCATGGAAAGAAAGTCAGAATTAATAATACAATATCTTTCAGGGAAGAGGATTTTGAGGGCATATAAAGGCCGTAAGATAATGTACTTGTCATCAATGTAAGAGTTGCCAACTTTGAAGTTAAGAAGATTCTTGTTGACACGGGAAGTTCAGCCGATATGATTTTTCAATATGCTTTCGATCAAATGAGGCCTAAGATCAAAGCGCAACTACAGTCTTACAAGTATGACCTCTATGCCTTCAATAATCAACCTATCCAAGTTGCCGGAGTTATCTCTTTATTGATACAGATTGGCGATGAAGAGCATATTGTTGAGGATAAAGTGGATTTTCTCGTCGTCAAATGTTTGTCCCTTTACAACATGATAATGGGACGACCATGACAACATTTATTTAGCATCATCCCTTCAATAGCACATCTGAAAGCTAAGTTTTCCACTCCCATGGGGGTCGATGTCTACAGAGGGGATTAACAATTGGTACTCTCTTTATATATAAGGGCTTTAAGGGGAAAGGAAGTATTTTAGGTCGAGACCTACCCGAAAAGCAAGTCAATCGGCATAAAGAATGTCGAGAATGATATAGAGGAAATTCCTTTTGGAAACGATCCTGAGAAGATGATAAGGATAGGAAAACCCATGTTAATTGATGTCCAACAAAGTCTAATTAACTTCCTATAAGACAATGCTGGCATGTTTGCATGGTCAACATCGGATATACTCGGTATTCCAACAAACGTTATGGTGTATAAGCTCCAGATTGACCTAAATGTAAAAGTAGTCTAACAGAAAAAGAGACATTCTGCACCGAAGAGACAAGCGGCAATAGAATAGGAAGTCCAGAAATTGTTGACAGTAGGATTCATCTGGGAAGAGCCTTATCCAACTTGGTTAGCAAATTGTGTGCTAGTCAAGAAGTCTAACGGTAAATGGCGAATGTGCATGACTTCACGAATCTCAATAAGGCCTATCCCAAGGACTGTTTCCTACTATCAAAAATCGATCAAATGGTAGATGCAATCGCAGGACATACATTGCTTTCTTTTATGGACACTTTCTTCTGTTATAATCAAATTAGGATGGACAAGGCCGATGAAGTCCACACATCTTTCATTACCAATTTTAGAATATACTGTTATACGATGATGCCCTTCAAGCTGAAGAACGCTGGTGCCATATACCAAAGATTAGTAACAATGATGTTCAAATCTCAAATCCGTAAGAATGTTAAAGTATATGTGGATGACATGACTTTAAAGACCATGAAGGAAGATCATCATCTTACTGATCTGGAGGAGACGTTTGCCACATTGAGGAAATATAACATGAAACTCAACCTACAGAAATGCATTTTTGGTGCAATGTTAGGAAAATTTCTTGAGTATATGGACACACAACGCGGCATCAAGGCCAATCCAAGAAAGATTGAAGCAATAAAGAATATGAAGTCACCTCGCACAGTCAAGGAGGTACAGGAACTCACCGAGCAAATTGTCACCCTCAATAGATTCGTATTGAGAAGTATGGATAAGTGCATAGAATTCTTTAAAATTTTGAAGAATCTAAAGGAATTAAACTGGATTGACGATTGCAAAAGAGCTTTCAACAAGCTCAAAGAATTTCTTGCATCGCCTTCGATACTCTTGACACCCAATCTTGGAGAAAATTTATACCTATATCTGTTAGTTAGCTATTAAGCACTTTCCTTTGTGTTGGTCCGAATTGACAGCAAAGATAATCGACTCGTTTATTACATGAGTCATGTTTTGCAAGGGCCACAGCTTCAGTACACAAAGATAGAAAATTTTGTATTGCCAGTGATTCTCTCAGCAAGAAAATTGAAGCCGTACTTTGAAGCTCACCAGATTATTATCCTTACCGATTAATCATTGCAACAAGCATTATAGAGACCTGATTCTTCGAGGAAGATGATGAAATATGCCTTGGAGCTTAGTGCTCATGGTGTACAATATATACCCAAAATGGCACTAATGGCCCAAGTACTAGTAGATTTTCTGGCTGAATTCACAAGGGACGAAAATTGTATGGAGATTACCAAGAAACCTATCTGGTTTCTTTATGTCGATGGTTCTTTTACATGAGAAGGGAGTAGTGCAAGCCTGGTTCTTTAAGGCCCTCATAATGTCAAATTTCATTACGCTCTGAATTTTGGATTCCCGACCAGTAACAATGAAGCAGAGTATGAAGCTCTAATTGTCAGATTGAAACTGGCTAAAGAAATAAGTGCCGAGAAACTTGAAGTATTCTCTGATTCCCAACTAGTGGTAAATCAGGTCACCAGAAGTTATGTGGCAAGAGAAGAAGAGATAAGCAAGTACCTATTGGTGGCATAAACGCTCGTAAAAGAATTCCTATTTTTCTCGATTCACAAAATTCTGAGAAGTAAGGATATTATTGTTGACAAGCTATTGAAGTTGGCTAGTATGGCATTCCCTAAGCTGAACAAGAAACCTTTTGTCGAATTTCTCCTTTAAACAAGCTTGTCCAATCTCTCGTAAAGCTATGAGTTAGCTCCCTACCCAAAAGAAGAATCATGGATGGATCCTTTAGTGAATTATTCAAAAGAAGGTTCTATCCCCGACAACAAAAAGGAGGCACAAAGATTAACTTACCAGGTTGCGAACTACACACTGATTGATGGTTAACTATACAAGCATGGCATATCCCAAGCCTACCTTCAATGCCTTTCCCTAAGGGATTCCTAGAGGGTATTATCTGAACTTCATGGTGGCATATGCAGCAATCATGTGAAGGCACAAACACTGTATATTAGAGCACTGCAACTCGGTTATTATTGGCTGACTATGAAAGAAGATGCGAAGGACGTTGTCTAGTAGTGTCCTCAATGCCAAAAGCATGAGTTGTTGAGTAAAGTACCTGCAAGTGAATTATGTAGCCTAACCAGTCCTTAGCCTTTCACCCAATAGGGGCTAGATATTCTTGGACCCTTTCCCAAGTCTACTGCCCAACGACAATTCGTCATTATTGTTGTAAACTACTTTACCAAGTGGGCTGAAGCCGAAGCTGTAGCAAAGACCACTAAGCAGAAAGTGGAAGCTTTCATCTTTAACTCCATCATATCTAGATTTGGAATTCCCTACACGATAATTATAGATAACAGCCCACAATTTGACAACAATAAGTTTTGAACATTTTGCCAAAGGCACGGCATTTGGCTGAACTATACGTCTATGGCGTACCCTCAGATAAATGGACAAATTGAAGCCGTAGACAAGATCATACTGCACAACCTGAAGCGAAAAGTGGATCAAGTCTAAGGGAAGTAGGTTGACGAAATACCGAACGTCCTATAGGAATATAGAACCACTTACAGAACCTCAACAGAAGAGACACCATTTAAGTTAGCCTACGGCACTAAAGCCGTGTTGCCAATTGAGTTGGACTTACCTAATCTTCGTATAGATAATCTTGACGTTATGCTTAATCAAGTTAGATTAACAGCAAATCTGGACACTATTGAGGAAATCTGAGACATCACAAAAGCCAGGGTTGCGGCATACCAACATAGAGCAGTAAGATACTACAATCAGAAAGTAAAGCATAAGGTTTTCCAACTTAGAGATTTGGTTTGTCGTAAGATGGAAGCACTAGGCACGTGAGCAAATCAGGGAAAGCTTGGTGCAAATTGGGAGGATTCTATCAGGATCTGGGAAGTCGTTGGTGAGGGGGCCTATTGACTAGAAAGGTTGGATAGATCCATCATCCCACGAGCTTGGAACACTAAGAATCTAAAATTTTATTTCAATTAATGTCGAATGATATCTGCCATCACTCATCTAGTGGCAGCCAACATGCTTGTAAGATGTATTTATGACAATTATATATTTGATGTCTTTGTGACTTGGTAATAATTGTCAAATGAACGATAGTAATATGGCTAGTCCACGCCTCAAACGGTTAACGGACAGTATAAAAATAGGCGTATGAAATAAAACATGCTGAGCAAAAATAGGTGTATGAAATAAAACATGTCGAGCAAAAATGGGTGTGTGAAATAAAACATACCGTGGAACAATAGGCGTATGAAATGAAACATGCCGAGAAATAAATGAAGTGAATTAAAGCATTCCGATGATTGAGAGCGTGAAGCAACATGCATAAACTAACCAAACCATGAAAACTCAGTTATGCAAAATTCACATACACTCGGCATTGCCTTGATTATATTCCAATGATTAATTATAGGAGAATGCAATATGCCAATACAATAAATCCTATAGCCTATTCTCAAATTCAGTAAAAGCAATTCTTAAATCTTTCGCTAAGGCTTCCTCGACAGCTAGTTTCTCAGAGGGGGCAACTTCTTTGGCTTGAGCTTCATTATCACTTTGATTTATACTTTCGGCACCCGTCTTATCGCCTTCGTCTTCGTCGGCACAACTAACTTTGTCGTTGACATCAGCAAAGTCGAGACACGAGAGATCATAATCGGGATGAAGCTTCAAGACCTCTTCCCTTGCCACTTAAACCCCCTCCAACAACTTCTTGCGTAAAAGCCTCTTGTATTGTCGACTAAGAGTGACTATATCGAGAGCCTCTTCAATTGAAGGTCCCTTCTTCATAGCCTCCTACAATTCAGCCATACGGCTCTATAAGTTCAAGTTGTTAGTCTCTAGTTCCTTTATTTGCATCCTGAGCTTATCTTCATCATCGCTCATCTTGCAAATAATCCAGCCCAAGCCCCAGCACTCTTCCCTTTTCTTTTGCAGTTCCTCCTTCAGGCTTTCGGACTCTTTGTACTGTTGTTCCATTTTGGCCTTCAAGTTAGAGATTTCATCAATGGTGAGATCTTGTGCTAATTTCTCGGCAACAAATTCCTCCTTAAGCTCTCTCACCTCCATCTCAGCCCTAATCCTTGTATCCTCAGTCGCAACAGTTTAAGCTTTTGATGCATTGTATGCATCCTCAACTTTTTGCAACAAATTTAGTTATTATAATTAAGAACGATCGGATATTATATAGATATAGCAGAGGATATTACCTTCTTTACCTCTCTGTCGGCCTCGTCCAAAGCTGTAAGGATCTGGCTTCTTATCTGAAAAAAGAAAATGTGTTAATTATCCAAAGGAGCTAGAGAAAGAAAATGTTTATGGATACTCACATCATACAATTTGGCCGCAACATGGGCCTTATTATAACCACTAACCCTATTGACATTCTTCTTGGTGATATCTTTGTCTTTCAAAAGAATGACTCCTTCCATTAAAGCCAAAGATTTCATCCTATCTCCCAAGGCCGAGTCAATGTCCAAAATTTGATGGCTCCAATAAGGGATGAAGTACTCACCGACCTCTCTATTTAGCACAAATTCGATGCTATTAATGTCGAAAGCTTTAGCATGCATTGCCTCCTTTGCCCGTTCATCTAACAACTTGGATTTCTTGATAAGTAGCTGGCCGACAAGTTCCTTCCTTGGTCTTTTTTCACCACTTAAAGCCATCGCAATTACCTATGATGAGCCTTCTGCAACAATTGCATTTTCATCCTGCTCATCGAGGTATGTCTCTCGATGCTTACTATACCTCAACTTGACGGTAGTTTGAATAATCACGACCGGAGGCTCCTCAAAACGAATCTCGGTTAGCCATATATTCTCATTCTCGCTCACTCTCTTAGCAGGACGAGAGATTTTGCACAACTTCGTGCTTTATTGTAGCCTCCTTTGGTGGTCTCTTTGCGACAGCAGGCCATATGGTAGTTACAGAGGTAGTCCCCCTCTTATCAACCTTAGACTTCTTAACCTTGGCCTAAGCAAGTAGCTTTGTAGGATCCACCTCTCCAGCACCCATATCTATAAGACGAGTAAATCAATAAATATAAACAATGAAAAAATATGAACTTACATTTTCCATACCAAGCACGGTTCAAAGGTCACTATTCTCCTCAAAATCTCTCGAGAACGGCTTTCCTCGTAGCTATACTCGGTACGGTGGCAACACATCAGCATACCCTCTTTTTCAAAAAATATTGGTTCGCCATTTTCATAACATTGTATAATTCTCTTGGCGTCCTAAAAGAACATTTTGTTTTTGTTTCTCTCCTGAATCTTCTTTACTGCTGCTACATCATTCAGCATTAAATCTATATCCTTCGTATGTATTAGTTTAATCCATTAGGTCTAGAAGTCCAAGTCCTCATCAAACACTATTAACACGAACTTATCATACCACTTGTGAATCTTGGATTCTAACCCGTCCATGAACTTATGCCCATGCCTTGTAGCAACGAAGTACTACCCGTCAGGCTGCTTACAGATGGTGAAGAAAAATCTAAACAACTAAGGCATAGCCTTGACCTCAACCTCTTCACATATTATCTTAAAAGCTGCCAGAAGCCGATATGTGTTGAGCGAGAACATACTTAGCACAACTCTGAAGTAGTTGAAGAAGCCCCAAACAAAAACCGAGAAAGGGAAGTATAGCCCAAAATCTTGATGCTTTAGGTATATATGGAACTCGCACTCCTATGGAAAGCATGCTCTCTCTCCGTCTCTCGGCCTCCTAAAGTTCCATGTTCCAAGAAGATTTCGTCAATAATGATTGTACTTTGTGATGAGAACTCTATCGTTAGAACTGGCGATTCCATCAAGAGAATCACAAAAGTAGGCTATTATGTTGTACAGATACCTTGCTAACAACATCCCTTCCTTATCCTCAAGATAATTATCCACAGGATGCTCATTAATCAAGCAAGTTTATCCTACCTTGCCTTTATACTATTGGTCGAACCACTCGAAGAACATACCACCTCGCTCCTATTTTGGGGGGGGGAAGAGTGGCCTTAGTTTCTATTGCCTCGGAATCAGACAAAACAAGTCGATGAGCAACTTTGCGAACCATACCTGGACGATTGTATGAAATGAAATAACAGAAGTCAAAGAGTAAGATTCTGAAGATTTGAAAACGAACGAAAATTTTAGGTGTAACCAAAGGAGTAATATCTGATTGTGAATAGTGCCTTATATATGGACGATCCATTCTCATAACTACAAATATGCTTTTGAAAGTATTGATGTGCTAATATGATATTCCTACAGATTGTTGACACATATCTCATGTTAGAAATCTAACAGCTAAAAACTTTCTAACAATTATTAGGTCTACAACAAAATGATAACCTAAATGATAGATGTTGTGCTAACAGCTTCTTAGTTTCTCGAACAGGTGAGAGATTTGAAATGGCAATGTTTCAACTGGGATATGATCCGTCCTACTTCCCATGTTACCCAACATAAATTCAAAGACCCCCCACTCAGCCTCTGCTGCAATATATATATACATAACTCCCTTTATCATCTATTCAAACATGGGAGTTGGGAGGCAAATGTTGATAGTCAGTTTTCGCTTAACTTACACTCATCCTTTCGTTGGTTGAGAAGCTAGGTAATCAAATCTCTCGGCATTCCTACTCTTTAGATACTTGGCAATTATGCCGAGTAGAAGAAATGCTCCTGATTTGAATTCAAATCTATAGTGCGAATAATTATCATAAGCACAGTTATATTTTACAACTGCTTACTATCCTTACATATCAGGGGAGATGTCAAGTCAAGAGTGCTCCACATATCTTAATAGTTACCTCGGCAACTGCCTTAGACACAACAACCGTCTATAAATACCGGAAAGAAACTCGGTAAGAGCTCTCAAACACTTCTCATTCTCATTCTCATACTTACTATACTAAATCACCATTCTAACTTAGGCATCAAAGTGGCTGCACTAGACTAGCCCTGGTACCAAGTATTTTTACTCTCTTTTGCAGGACTATTTCTAACCCCCAAAATTCACCAACAACAATCTCCTTAATGAGCTAATTATAATAGAACTTTCAAATAGAGTGTTAACTAGATCATCTCTTAAAAATATAAGCAATCTAGTATTCTTATCTCAAATTAAGCCTAAAAATATTGATGAAGCTCTAAAACATAAATTTTGGATATAAACAATGTAAGAAAAGCTTAACTAATTCACTAGAAATGAGGTATGGGAACTAATGCCTAAGCTTACTGATAGAGTAATAATTGAAACAAATGGGCATGTAGAAGCAAACTTGACGAAACTGGTGTATTGCTAAGGGCTATAATCAAGAAGAAAAGATAGATTTTAATGAGACGTGATGATAGAAATTGAGCCATTGAACCATTAACCCAAGCCCGAGCTCAAGGTCTTGAAGGATTAACAAAATAGATCCTCTCCTCCCAACTTACAACCGAAGAAGTCGTGCTAATCCTGACTGCCAACTTACCGAGAATGCTAAGCCAAGCAACTTCATGTCTATCAATAATCGAATGTTGACTTAAGTTATGCTTTATTGACAGCTCGATCCATTCTCTTATTTGCTCACCCATGCCTCTACTGACTAGCAACTTGGTAATACTTGTGCTAAGTACTCCTGAGCACATCTAAGCTAACATCACCTCAAAAGAGTCTTCAGTTCTACTTGGCAACATCCCGACTAACCATACAATCTTGTTTGCCCTGCTAGAAGCATTACCAATGACTACTAGCTACGTATCCTACTACCACGTGATAGGATCTGTCGTATAGACAGGACATTTTCTTAATTTTTCATTTATACCCTTTTATATTCCTTGTATTTTGCTTCTTTTAAGAAATACCATTTTTTTTCTTTTCCTCTTTTGGCAAGTTGCCCTAGAATATCGGGTATAAATACCCTTGTACAGTATAGCCGCAGCATGAATCTATCATTAAATATTTCTACATTTTCTCCCTTTTCTGTAAGCAACCGTTTGCTTGCTTGATTTCACTCTTGTCCTAACTCTTAAGTAAGGTTAAGTGACGAGTACCCTCACTAAGTTAGCTCGTAAATCATATCGGGTTAATTGGTGAGTCTTCGATAGTTCTTGATGCATCATATCCTCAAAGTTGACTGGCGGGTTTTGCTTATTTACTTTTTCTGTTTTGCACATTTCCATCCTCGTTTTTCAAGCTTTCGACATGCTTAGACCCACCCTTAATATAGCTAACCTTGTCTATTCTTGCTATGGCCTATCATCTTGGTATCAAAGCCTAGGTTCGTTTGAGTAAGTTATATTTGAGCTTTGTTGTGAGTAACACTAGTTTTAGTAGCATGTTGTGGTTATGTAGAGGCTAGCTATAGTGTTTTAGTGAGTAGTGGAAGTTGTATTGTCATTGTTTGATAGTTGTCACGAAGTACTTTGTTTTACCCTATTTTGAGCATTAGGAAATAAAGCAAGTTTCAATTGAGTTTTGTTGTCCTTTGAGGTAACTGTTATGTTTGCAATCGAAGTTTACTTAGATTTGAATATTCAAGCAAAGAAGTGTGTGAGTTGGTTGATTTGAAGATGGTGTTAGTTGTTTCTTGAGCATTGAAGTTTCGAGTGTTGTTGAAGTTTTATAAAAAGATAACCTATTCGAGTATAAATGTTAGTGTTAGAGATGGTAATGGTGGTGTTGTCTACAATAGTCAATGACCCTAAAATACTCCTAAAAGCACTGATGAGTGGTTCGATGAAATGACAAACTTGATAGCCAACCTGATTAGAGCTATTCATGCATTAGTCTTTTAACCTACCGATGCCGTTTAGAATACTCCCCAAGTGGCCCAACCAATAAGAAGACAAATCCTAGCTCGACAAAATTGAGGTGGAGGAGTAAGAGAATGAGTACGAAAGATAATTGACTTGGGCAAAGTAGATGAAGAGGACAAAGAAGAGTATGTTGAGGTATGAGTGCGAGCTTGTGTAGCCCGAGCTGCTGAACATTTAAAGCTTAAGATTCCAAACTTTAATGGTTCTAGTGATGTAGATGATTATCTTTACTAGGAAGAAAAGGTGGAGAGAGTCTTTGACTTCTATCAATATGAAGATTGAGAGAAAGTGAGGACTGCTTCTATAGAGTTCTTAGGATATGCTATGATGTAGTGGAGAAACTTCTAAGCCATGAGAAGGAGAGAAGAATACAAAGAGGTTAGCATTTAGCTAGAGATGAAAAGAGTACTTAGAAACATATTTGTGCCAAACACTTATCTACAAGATACCTTTTCTCAACTTTAAGAGCTAAGATAAAGGAGTTAAACTATTGATAAGTATGTTCAAGAGCTTCAGATAATCATGATCCAATGTGAGATTGATGAGCCTTCAACCCGAACAGTGTGTAGGTTCCTTATTAGGTTAAGAAATGACATCTAAGACATAGTGGAACTTTAACAATTTACTACATTGGATGAGACAATAAGAATAGCCCAACGTGTGGAAAGACAAAGCAGGAATAGACCAAACTAACCTCCAATAAACCGACTTGTTCAAAGTAATCATTATGCTCAATATGGTACCAAGCTAAATAGAAGAGACAACTAAGTAATGGTGAGGTGCCACTAAGAACTTTTGAGAAAGGACAAGGCTTAGGATGAAAGACGAGCCAGATCAAGTGTTAGTGGTTTGGGCACAGGGCCACCTAATGTTTGAACAGAAGAACTATGATCATCAAGGGAGAAGCTCTAAAGATTGAAGTAGACAATACGAAGGAAGAGGTTTAGGTTAATGATGAACTAGTTGAGGAAGATGTGTTTACCAAGGATTCAGATAAGCTGACTTTAGTTGTCAGATGAGAAATGATCATTGAACCATCAATTGAGGAAAAGCAACACGAGAACTTATTTCACATCACCTCTAAGGTAAACGAGCAAGTGTGTGCACTTATAGAAGATAATGGGAGTTGCACAAATGTAGCATCTATCGAGTTAGTTAAGAAGCTCAAGCTACCGATCATCTCACATCCAAGGCCATATAAGTTGCATTAGCTAAACGAGAAGGTAGCACTACACATGACAGGAATCAAGCTATGGAGCCCCTGACCCGCAACCAGACTCGAGTTTTACTAATATGCCTTATACTTACTCAAACACTTCACAGCTAATCTCTATACAACCACAACACACTACTGCAACTATAATATACAAGAAAGTTTAAACACAACCTACTACACAAACCTCCACTTTGATACCAAGATGATATGATTTGAGCTAAGGACTAATAAGGTTGGTCATAAAGGGTGGGTCCAAGCTTGTAGAAAGCTTGAAAACAAGGATGGAAAGGGCATGAATATTGGAAAACAAACAAGTAAGCAAACCACGAATAGCTTCGAGTATATGACACACCAAGGAACTATCGAAGACTCACAATTTAAACTCGATATGATGCATAAGCTAACTCTACAAAGTTACTCACCACTTAGTCTTACTTAAGGGTTAGGATAAGAGTGAAATAAGTAAGTAAAGAAAATGCCCACAAAAATGAAGTATATCTAGTATTGATGATTTTTTGATCGTGTTGTAGTTACCTTTACAATGGATATTTATACCCAAAATATTAGAGCATCCTACCTAAAATGGAAAAGACTAAAAAGAGTAATGTTTAAAATGAGTATGATGCAAGAAATGTCCAAAGGGTATAAATGAGAAATTAGTAAAAGTAGGCATCCTGTATGAAAGATCTTATCATTTAGGGTACTTGAACACGTGGTGGATGATTAGTGGTTGAGCGCCTGGCAAAACAGATAGATTATATGGTTAGCTTAGTTGTTATCAGATAGTGATGTTGATTCAAGCTAACAGTTTAGCATTGCCGAGTTGAGCATGCAACTCTTCTGAGATGAATTTAGCTCAAACATACTCAATATAGCTCGGATTCAAGTCGATTGGGCAAATGGTCGGATAGGTCGAGTTGTTGTCTGAGTGTACCTTTAGTTGGTAATTGGAGACTATGGATAAGTGCAAGAAGGTTTGACTTAGGTAGGGCATTAAATTAGCAAACTGTAGTAGCTCAGACTCTTCAGTTGTGGGGGGTAAAGAAAGAACTCGCCTTTTCATGCTCTTTAGTCCTTCGACTCAAGCTCAGGTGAGGGGTCCGATGGCCTGATTACTATTAGAGCTTATATTTTCTTTAGATTTTATTATTCGAAATTTGTTTGAAAATTGTAGACCAGTAGTTGAAATTAAGGCTCATCTGCTTATGGGCTCTTACTTCACTCTTTCTCGATTTTAGTCAGATGGTGACTCCTTTTAAGATTATTTTAAAAGATAAAAACTTTTCTTAATTGAGTATAGAGATTATTGAACAGGTCGAGTTTAATATAAATTAGGTTAAGAAAAAAGAAAAACCGAACTTCTAACTCAACAAAAAAAAAAAAAAAAAAACAAAAGACAACCATATCTAATTATTTGGAGAAAATCCAAGTTCAAAATGTTAGGCCATAGGAACAAAATTGAATCACAATATACTTTCCTCCAAAATGACAAAAAAGCTACTTCTACTCACAATCCAATCCATTTCACTTATCCAAAGAACCAAGACAGAACATTTTCTCAAAACAATACACTTTGAGAAGTCCTAAATAACATGAAAAATGTTTTTTTTTTTTTCCAAAAACTTAGCAACTCTTAACTGTTTAAGAGTTATATCTAATTATACTTTCCTCACTAATATTGGTTCAAGAAGCCTACAAAAATAGAAAGCATATATTATGTATATATAAGACATTTTTTCCCATATTGTTACATGTTATTGTACTTACAGTATATTTAAATAAGGAAGACTAATAATAATAATAAAACTTACTTAATTGAGGAGTGTCATATATGACACATTACTCTTTCTACCATAGACTCAAAACTTGGAAGGACTCTATAAGATACATTTAAAAAAAAATTCAATTATAAAGTTATTATAAAAGGATAATACAAAGAGTCGTTAAAGAACATGCTTATTGAAATTTGGTAATGTGCATTTATTGGATAGCTTGTAATTGTGGATGGATTGATATTTCCAATCGATTTAGATTGTGAAGATTTGGTGGTAGACAACTTCCAACATATTGTAGAGGCGTTTTATTTGCAAATCTACTCTCTTTCTTCGTATTTGAGTAAAACTCTTTAAACTTTTGTTTGACATTCCCTTAGGCCTTTTTTTAAGTGGATCAAGCACTTATTTTTCATTATTAGAGTTCAAATGGTTTAAATTATCAGTTACACTAAAAGCATTGGTACCATTAACTTTTTTGCTATTTGATCTAAAGCTCTTAATATGAGCTTCAAATTCGTCTAAGGCCTTACTTACCATTTCTTCTATTTCATCATCATTTGTACCTAAGCTCATAATGCTAAAGGTCTTGCCCATCAAATTCTTCAAGTGTAATATCCCAACAAATGGGGTACATATCATATTGTATTTATTAGTCTAGTAGGTGGTGTCAAATATAACCATATTATCAAAACAAACATAGTCTGCTAGTGATAATCATCACACCAAAGAAATCTATCATCTTAATTTCATTATCAACCCAAAATGAACATAATAGGTTGCTAACATTTGACTGTAAAGAATGCATATTATTCAATAGACTTCAACAATCCTCAACACTAAACATGTCCATTATTTTACTTTGCAAAAAGTTTTCACAATCATTATAGGTGCAACCAACATTCTATGCTCCTCTTGTTTCACATTATAGGTACAATCATTAGTGGGAAGAATACTTCCACATGTTTTTGTTATTTTTCTACTGGATCTAATCAAATTCTTTTAATTCTTATGAATGAGTTGATGGTTATGGGTAAGATTAAAAAATCAATGAATTACCATACACCTATTTCTATCTTTAACATATCTAAATCTTATTATTTTTCATTCAATTTGTCTTTCTTTACAAGGCAAAACCTCTAAACTGAATCCCTGACAACAACATAAAAAATTGCATGTACATAATTCATTTTTACAACTATAATACTTTTGATCTTTATGCATTCCTAAGCCTAAATGGTATATATAGGCATTATAAATATTAAAAACATCTTTTTCATAAAATATACCATACGATTTTAAAGTTGAATCCTTTTTCTGAGTGATGCACAACTCCTTTACTTGTTAGTAAGGAATGGAATTAGCAAAGAGAAAAGAAAACAAAATCAACAGTGTACATATCATAAAAATAAACTGTTTTTATCATTGGAATTTTTTTTTTTTTTTGAGTAAGTACATTATAAAAATTATTTCTTTGCTAATAAGATACGTATACATTTCTTTCTATCATTAGTTAATCCCTATTATGAAGCATATTTAATGCACTGTGTTAATAATAGAATTCAAATAACATAAAATAGAAATACAAGAAATAAGTAATATTTACAACTCAAATACAAGAAATTACATGAAAATAAATAATAAAAACAAAATTTTGTATATTCTTTACTATAAAATAGCTCATGTTTCTTTTCTCTTTCTTTCTTTCTTTTTCTTTTTTAAATCAACAATGATTCATTCTTAAAATATTCACATTTAAGGCGTTTAATTGTTACACCCTAAGTTTCAAATATTTTAAGCATCAACTTTAAGAAAACATCGAAAAAAATCTATAATAAAGTATATTAACAAACAAAATAACATGTGCTTTGGTTTGAATAAAAAATCCCTACATCTAATAAATACTTTCATAT
Source organism: Lumnitzera littorea (assembly GCA_024138015.1). NCBI lineage: Eukaryota > Viridiplantae > Streptophyta > Magnoliopsida > Myrtales > Combretaceae > Lumnitzera > Lumnitzera littorea. Next base: position 101,110,001 of record JAMXBB010000003.1, read on the forward strand.
TTGTTAGGAAATAAAGTAGTAATTTTACCTTTTATTTAATGAACAATCTTAAAGTTAGAGTAGTCTTGTACTCTATTTAAATTGTGAATGAAGAAGAAGTTGTGGACAAGTGTAGTAGGGAATAAGATCTAGAGAAATTAAGAAGAAGATGTAGACCACTTTGTTGTACCAAAGATAGATTTGGAAGAGTAAAGTTTGAGGATAAATTACTAGTTGACCTTTAATGTTTAATGAAAACATAATTGATGTCATAATAATAAACCAATTGCACTTTTTTATATGTTTACCTTTAGGCCCATGTATCAAAATTTCATTTGGATTTGCTCACCATATAATCATCCCAGTGCAGATGATGGCCATTGAAACTTTTCTTGAAGGATGATTAATCATTTCCAACTAGGAGTGGTTAATTACAGTCAAGCAAGCCTTGGACTCAATCGATAAGGGCATCATAAAATGTGATATTTAGCCTTCTTTTGTTTTCTTAACTATTTTTCTAACTTGTAATAACTCCAATAAAAAATTATAAATTGGTGCTTTAAAACTTACATTATAATTTGGCTTAGCATAATGATAGTTGGCTTTCTCACATGGTTCTTTGGTTCAAAGAAATTGACAAGCCTATTCGTATGAGTCTAGATTTTAGGAGTTTGTTAAGAGACATAGGTCAAATTTGTACCTTTGTATAGACTATAGTAAGCAGGTTTGATCTGATCAATACAAGTGAGATTATTGTAATCCAGTGAAAGTTTAGTATACCATTATTATATAGTCACTCTTCCTTCCCCATAGGTTTTTATTCTACATTGAGATTTTCAATCTATAATATATGCATCAATTTCTTCTCTACCACTTTGACTTTTATTAATTGTTTTTTGTGATTTGATTGCATTTCTTTTGCTTCTTACTTATAAAAAATTGGTACTAAAGTAAGTTGACACTTTATGGATGTTTCAACACAAAGCATCTTACTTAGTAGTTATTAGGGGTTGGTGTGGTTTAGGTTTCCCTCTAAACCAAACTAAACCTTAAAAATACAGCTTGGTTTCTTATAGTCTTAAATCAAATCTTACAATTTGGATTAGAAATTTTTTTCAAACCATAAAATTTTGATTTAGTTTGATTTTGTTATCATATCTTCTAGTTTAAAAAATCATATTTGCATAACATGTAATTTTATATGAAAAGTATTGAATTTATTTAATAATAAATATTAATATCGTAATTGAGGTTGATGAAGTTAACACTAATGTGATTACAAAATTTTTAATGTTTATTAATAGCTAGTTTTATCAATAAAAATAACATATAGTATAAATTTTAAGTCAAACTATATATATAATTGATACATTATAGTAACTAAAAGTTTAATACATATAAAATTCAATAAATATAGATTATAATTCTTTTAAGTGTTATATTATAATAAAAGAAATTCTTTAATTGTAAGTAAAGTATTATTACTATAATTATTATTATTTTTTTTTATAAAATGGTTTGGTTTGGTTTGATTTATCCTTTCAAACCAATAATAAACTTTTTGCTTAGTTTGAATTAGGAATTTTATAAACCAATTGTAAGAAAAACCATATTTTCAATTTGGTATAGTTTAATTAAGTTGGTTTTTTCCCATCTTAAGCTAGTTATAACCAATTTTAGTGTTAAGAAGACAAGGGAACATGATTTCATTGCAAGTAAACATGTATGCCATTTTGGTGCCTATCGCAAGGCACTGTGGAGAAGGTAAGTTTTGGCAACTAAAGTCTATGCCAAGCATTGTAGAGAAGGAGGTTGTTTTAGGTAGTATGGGCATTTTTTTTTCACATGGATTAATTTAAGTTGAAGATTTGTTGAGTATGTCTTAAATTCTTAGACGTTAATGTAACCTATTATGGGATTGAAACAATTTGATGCAATTTTCAAGAGGAATGATGATCAGCTATTTCCAAATAGGAACAATTGAACAGGCATAATGACAGTTGAATAACCTTACTCATAGTTAACCAAGCCATGGATCTTGTTGACTTGTTAATAGTTATGAAAATTATATAATTTGTTTTAACTTTATATTGTATGCATATTTTTATATTTTTAATAGGAAAAATGTGTAGATTTATGGATATAATACAACATTAGGAACTCAAGAAATGTGTGCGTGTGCTGGGTTGAGGGGGGGTGGGGGGGAGGTGAGGGGTGGTTAAATTGAGTTTCTTTATTAATATTTGCAATTAAGTAATTTCCAATTCAAATGAATATTTGCAATTGATAAAATAGTAAAAAAAATAATCAATAAATTGTAGAAATTAAAAGAGATAAAGGTAGAGAGAATTAAGCTTAGATTTAACATGGAGTTTGGACTGCTTTCTAGTCTCCATGAACACATAACGCCTCATTCGAGAACTTCATACACTATTTTAACTAATCTCAAATTTAATGGCTTAAGAGCCTACACTTAATTTCGAATACACAAGTTTCTCAATCTTAATAACTCTCATTCACATGTATACTATCTCAAAGTATTTCCAAGTATAAATTACCTTGCACTATACTAGGGTTTATAAATAAATTTAGCAAATTGAGTACACAAAACAATTGGAATAAAGGATAAGCAAACAAAAGAAATAATAGCAAATTTTTTACTCAATTAATTGTTCTTCAATTGCCTAACAACTTGTATTTATAACCTCTCAAGAAAATCTAACCATTGGTCCACTTCACTTTACTTTTAATGCTCATAACAACTATTTTCTATGCATGCTAGTTGGAGGTTCATTCAAATTAAGTCATCGGCTAGACGATCTTTAAGCTATCAGTTGTATGGTTTAACACCCCCTTTTGACCTTAGTAAGCCTGGTGTAACTAGCCAAGCAATTTTAGGATATTAGTCAGTTGTTTCATAATAAAACAATAAATAGTTAGTTTTTCAAATGCCAAAAAATATCTAAGCCATCTTATCACTTAGACTTAATCTAATGATCTTGTATTAAAAAAATATTATGCCAATATAAATACCAACAATGTAATTCAAACTTTTGTATATTAATCATGTATTTATGGATTGCAAATATTAATACTAATCATGATTAATTTAATTTAGCATAGTCTTGTTCTTATCAAAATCATATGGGAACCTATCGAATTACTAATCTCTCCTTTTTTATGAGGACAAAATTTTGCAATACATACTCTCTTCATATATTACCTAACCCACCTCTTACCACCCCCTCCCCACCCCCCAACATCCCCATAAGGGAGCTTGGTAATTTTACCTAAAATCTTCATATTACGTATGTACCTATGATATAAAGACCATCTTATAAGTAAGAGGTTACAAGGCTCTAATTAGTAAGTTTTTAAGGATACTTATTCAATTTATATACATCTACTTAACTATATATATATATATATCTACAAGTGATTCAACAATCCATAGTCACTAGAACCATAGAGAGTTGGAATCATCTATCAAATAATAAAAAAGAGTATTTAAATTCTAATAATCATGAAGCCACTAGATACTTTTAAAAGTTTAATTCAACTATCCTACTTGCTTTTCTAAACTTATCATTATACATTCTCAACTTGATGGAGCACTCTACACTTGAATCCTAGCCTAACCCCAACTTTGTAAGACCTACAAAAAAAAAAAAAAAAAAACTAGTAAGGGGTAAGCTACATTCAACTTAGTGAGTAACCTTCCTGCCTTTCCATTAAACAATAACAAGTAAGTTATTTATCAAACATATGAATACATATATAAGCATACACCATGTAAACAGTATATACAATTAGCTAGCAACTATCTACAGCACGATTTTAATACCCACCATTACTTGGGTTAGGAAGTATTTAAGCATGTTAAGACCCAAGTATCTATGTCCAATATGAAATCTCTTAACAATATAACCACCCTCAATAGTAGACACAGCTCAACCTCAAGCAAGAGGCAGCATTTCTTGGAGCTAAGTAGTTCCTAAAGGTCGAGGCAATAACATGCTGCACGAAATACGTCGTACGATAAACAATCACAATATATAATATCAATGTGGATCCATCTAAGCATGATATCCTACTCTACTGCATGGTGATGACGCCCTTTAACTCATGCTATAAAATGTAATGCATGTCCAGTTTAATTAGAGGTTGAATATTTATTAATTCCAGATTCATTGGATGGTTAAGCATGTATATTCCAAACATTTCAATGGCCTACGATCTAATGCAGTAAACAAGGGTGTTTGAAATATCCTAAGATATTTTGCAAGCATAGGTCAACCAGAACAAACACATATAAGTTCCCATATACCTCAACATACATCAAGTTCAATTATCATATATAATTAGATAGTACACTAACTACAAGCATAAACATAGTAAAATAGGGGGCGATATACTTACTCAACCTTGAAATTAAGTATTCCGAATAGTCCTCAATAGTCTTGAACTTAGTATCCCAATTCACCTAAGTAAGGTAACTAAAGTAAATAAGACTCATCTTAAACGTAATCTATTTACTAGCCTCGCTATAATTTCCATATTTCCGCTTATTTCGTATCTTAGTCAAAACTTTCTCGTTTTAAGTTGGAATTTCACATTCTTATGGTCCATTTTCATCATTTTTTAGTGTTCTTTCATTTGGTGAGCTTATTTTTGAGCTTTTGGGTCAGGAAGATTTTTGGATTAGGCCTTACAAGTTCATGTGCCAAAGGGTGAGTTTAGTTACTTTAGGGATTAAGCTTAGTTTTGGGATTTGAGCTTAGCTTTTGATCTTAAGCCTTACACTTAATATTTAGGGCTTCCTTTTAAGTATTTTAAGTGGACATTTTCTACCAACACTTTAAATTTCCATCTTAGGTCTTGGTGTTGCTCTTATAGGCTTAAATGGGCCATTTTTACTAATTTAAGGCCCTTGCCTACTAAGAGGCCATTGGGTTTTTTGACTTAATAGACCTTTTATATTTTATTTTATGAGCCTTTTAATTTAGGGTTTAGATCTGGTCACTAAGTTATTAGGCTCTACTCTTGGTTTTTTTAAGGGCTTTTGGGTTTATCTTGTATTTTAAGGTCTCAAGCCCAACTCCCTTTATGATTTTAGGCTTAAGCTCACTAAAAGCCTTAAGATAAATCCATTTTCTATTAGGATTCAAATCTGGTTCTTTTCATTTGTTGGGCTCCTAATCATATTTATAAGGCTTTAATAACTAATTAAGGTAGTTTAAGCTTAATTTGCATTATAGGTCCTAAACTTGATTATAACTTATTCCAATGGGCTAAATATCCTAATGGGTCCACTAAATAACCCATTTTACTAAATGTTTCAAATCTAATTCATTTCATTAATGAGGTTTCTAACAATATTCCTAAGGTCTTAATCACTAACTTAACTAGTTTAGGCTATCAACTCATCATTATCTTACTTAACTTGGTTAATTAAGTCCTAAACCATACTTAACACTAAATAATCATGTTATTAAACTAATAAATCAAAATTTACAGATTTGAAACTTTCATGAAAGTGGCAGCCAAGTAAGGTTCTTTAGGCCTTCTTTCCACTTCTTCCATCCAACACTCATTCTAGTATATTTCCTTGTTTTAATCACATTTCTACTTGTTTTAGGCTAATAACATCACCTAACATGGTGAAAACAAGATAGATACATGTCAAGGAGGGGGTGGCATGGATGGTACTTAAAGTTTCATGGAGTTTAATCAACATCTTTTCAAGTTATCCACATAAAGCTATCTCTTACATCTTTAGAATACAAATAACAAACTAGCTAAGTAAATAAATGAATGTATAATTATAAGCCTCTAAAATGATGTGTACTTGATTAAAACATATTTATATAGTATTTCTAATCTTAAACTTTTAAGATATCATAGGTATAGCTTATGTGAACAAGAAAGTCAAGTCGAGTAAGTTTTACCTTAAGCTAGCCTGTACGAGTTCCAACTTTTTCACTTAGAAACGAAGTCAAAACTTACTCCTTAGGTGTGTTTGTGATCGTTCAGTGGTGGTGGCTTGTCATTTGGTTACGTGTGGTGGTGGCAGGGTCAAAAGGTATCGATGTGTGCAGGAGGCATCCAACAGCTCATTTTGTTTTCTTCCTTTTTTCCTTTGGTTTTTGTTTAGATTTTTTTAAAGTGTTTCCTAGGGTTTTCTATGCATGAAGAATGGTGTTAAATAAGGGTTTTAAAGAGGTCAAATGGCAAATATTGAAGGTGGATTAAAGGAGACAGGAGGTGGCTATTTTTGGATAAGGGTACATGGTCTTCTCTTGGTACTATGGTACCGTGTTTGCTTTTTGCCAAATAAGGGGGCATTTTGTCTCCTTAAGGACAAGAGTTCTTTTATTCTCAATTAATCATTTGTCTTTTGTTTTCAATTAAGTTTGACTTACTACTAATTAAGACGTAATGAGAGTTGGCAGTGGATTAAAAGGTAATTAAGCTAATTAATCGTGATTATACTTAATTAAGTAATTTATGCTTAATTAGGGTATAACTAGGGTCTTGCTATATTTTATCACTTTAATTAAGTTCATTAACCTATGTTACTTTGTTTGTTAGAGTTCTTTATTATTCAGGATCGGTTAGAGTTTTCAAACTGCATACGAGACTCACGATTTAGGGTTTCCGAGCAATTGGAGAAATTATTTGTGATCAGCAAATAGTTTAGGGGTATACCTAGGGTTTAATAGTTGAATTATGGTTTTGGACTTCCAATTAAGGTTTTATTCAGTATATTGATATTTTCCCATCGTTTTAAGGTTTCTTGCATATTAGTTTTTTATATGTACGGTTAAGGTTTTAAGGTTTTTCAACTTATTACTTAAGGTTTGTGACTTATTATATAGGGTTGGATTCTTTTATTTAGGGGTTTTATTATTATAACTTTTATTATTATATCTTGAACAGTTTCAAGGATTCTCCATTGACTCTTGTATCCAACTTTAAGCTTAGATTCGAAAGTTTGTAGGGTTCATATTGTCTCCTTAAGTATAATGTTGGCATTATTAAGGAGATATTTTCATATAATTACTTTGGTTTCATATAATTAATTGTTCTTAGTTTGTAGTTAATTATGATATAAATCCAAATTAGCAAATTAAGGTGTAATTTAGTTTCTTAATCTTATTTACTAGTACATTTGGCACAAATTAGGTGCATTTTAAGGCTTAATGTATCAAATTAAGTTGGTTAAGCCCATTGGGTCACCTTGTCTAATTAGTTTAAGGAATTAAGACAATTATTACTATTCAAGTACGTTTTAGAGGATAGATTACGGCTTTAGGGAAATTAAGCGATTAGTCTCCGATTAATAAATAGTTTTGCTACTTAATTAGAGTACAATAGTTAGATTAAGGTTTTCGACAATAGATTGCGGTACTATAATTTAAAGGCTTGTACGTATTAGGGTTTCAATTAGGATTTTAGTGTTCGAAGATTCATTTAAGGGCTACAGTATTTGTTTTAAGGTTTTGAATTCATTGTTAAGGTTATCTATACAAATATTCATTTTTTAGCTTAGCTTACCCTTTATCGATTTCAAGGAGCTCCCATGGGCTTCGACTATTAGTCTCTTTCCCATTAAGGTTTTAAGGTTAGTTCCGTTAGATTAGGTTGAGCTTAGGAGTTAACATTAGTTATTGGCATTTATTTATAAGATTTTAGTGCCTTTGAGTATAGGGGTTAACTAGGGCTTGGACTACCATTTAGGGTTTTAGGAATTTAAGTTCAAGTTTTTTAGAGTGTCTTTTAGGTTCAAGGTTAGTTATCTTGTCAACACTAAGGGTATCTTTTAGGAAATCTTGTTAACTTTTAACCTCTTATCTTAGAAATTTGTAGGGTTTATAGCCTTCACCCCCTATAGACACCTCATTTTTTTTCTCTTTAGGTCCATCTCTAATTTAAAATCCCTTAATTTTAGGAAAAGGCCAAAAATGTGAAAAATATAAAAAAATTTTAAAAATGCCCCAAAAAATTAGAAAAGTAATAAAAAATAATATAAAACGAGAAAAATAAAAAAAAAACCTAAAATTCAAAAGAAAATTGAAAAATTATAATAAAGTATCACACGATGGTCCATTTACATAGGTTTAGGGTAGAAATAATTTTTCCGAGATCTAAAATTGTTTCTGGAATTAAAATAGATATATGCAATTTGAACAAATTAGAAATTTCGGACAAAAAATGGACATTTATTGAAAGCTAGTTTTTCTAACCTAAGTTTGGTTGGCCCATTTTGAAATATTTTGAATATTCACTTTTTAAAAAGATCATGGCCTCAAACCACACCTCAATTAAAGTTAAAATGAACATTTGAAATTTTGATTAAAAGTTAAACTCGAGTAAAAACCAAGATTTTAATTTGGTTAAATTAGAAAAATTTTGAACATATATTTATTGTACTCTATGTTCACTTAAAGAAAGTAGTGCATTTTTCTTAGAAGTGAGATATTTGCTTGAGTGTAATCTTTGAGTAAAAAAGAGAAAAAAAATAAAAAAGAGAAACAAGAAATGTTTAAAACGGAATAGGAAATTAGATGATTGGAAGAAGGGAAAGGAAAAAAAAAAAACAAGAAGGAGAAGAGGGTGGTAGGGGCATGTGACATGTGGCAGCCCAATAAGCCGATACGCATCAGCATCTTAGATTGCTGCATAGCATTGTACCATGTCGCCATGCAGAGCTGACTAGTCGTTGGGTGCCACATGGTACTTTGGTTAACCAAGTCAACCTTGGTTTTCCCCTTCTCGTCCCTATTTTCAAACATAAACAAAAACTTAAGCTTCACTTTTCCTTGAAAATGACAAATATATCTAGGTATTTCTTATCCGATTTCACCTAGTTTTTGGCTATTACCAAAAATCACTAAAAAATAGGAAATGGATTGAGCATGAATTGTCTTATTAGAAATTTTTAAATTTTTAATTTTGAAAGATGGAAATTTCCTAAGTAAAAAAATGAAAATCGGATAACTTAATATGTATATATTTTGCATCTGATTTTTGTTTGGTAAAATTGGAAGATAATCTTATATTATTCCTTAATATAATCACTCAAAATATGCAAGGACATCTTCTATTACACGTGTGCATATTTATTTTCCATTAATTTGTGCAAAAACATGATCAATTTTGGTTAAAATTGAAAAAAGCTGAGATACACATAAGAACTTATCATTATCATAAAAGATTTAATCTTTCTCTAAATTGAAAGTTTCTTGGGTTGTAATTCCGACCTACCACTATAAATAGAGATCCCTAGTATTCATTCATTTAACTTTCAAACATTGAAAATCACCACCTTACATCCAATTGATAGTTTCTCTCTCTAGGTGTTTATAATGCCAAATCCACTCTCTCACTTCGATTTCTTTGATTTTAGAGCAAATTGATTCAAGATAAAATAGTGGAACATTTAGTGTTTTTGCACAATAAAGAGCTTACCTTCCACAGCTACAATAACACTAGAAATATCATAAAAGAAGAAAGCAACTTCTACTCCCAAAAATTCCCATGTCTTTTAAGTACAATGGTTTTTACAATAACTTCAAAAATGGGATAATGCCACAAAACTATATTCAATATGCTCTTCAATTGCTATATATATATATATATATATATATATATATTTAACACATGAGAATAACACCAACATTCAATTCCATTGTACACCAACAAAGAGATACAATTTAATTTCTTTACAATAACAAAACAAATTTACTTGTATTTCCTACATTTCTTCATCTCATTAAACATCCTTAGAGCCTCTCTAGCTCGACCATAGGCTAATGCATTGATGACAGTTGTCTATATCATCACATTTCTCTCATATATTTAATTGAAGACAACATTTGCTAAAAGTTGAAGAAACCTCCTCGTTTATACTTTTGCTTCTCTCAATATTGCATTGATGACTCAATTCACCTTTTTAAATATTCATTATTTTTTAATGTGATGGGTCAATCAAATATTTCTATGTATAGACACACATATATACTTAAGGTATGTATGTATATATATAAATAGTATAATCTATTTTCGATAATTTTTTTACCTTCCTATTGGTATATGCTATATTGTTTTGTGAAATATTGCCTATGAATAGGCCTGAATAGAGTAAAACTATGATTAATAAATTTGAGAATGATAACAATGAAGAAAATGAATGCATAGATTTTATACAAAAAAAAAAAAACCTTAAATAATATAGGGTAAAAACTACGAGTGAAGGTAGAAGAATTTTATTATGAGAAACTTGGTATTATAACGTCTTTCTATTATAGAAGGAGAAAATGCTCAATATTCTCTCTTATATAATAGGAAAAAACTCACTACTTTCACTACTTCTTTACTATCTAAAAAAAGAAGTGAATGTTGAGAGATTCTTAGGATGATTTCCAAATGCAATACTTCAAGCCTATGGATAAAGGTTTTCTCTAATGTGAACAACATGTATAAATACTAGGAAATGTTTTGTATATGGTGAAAATATTTTATATATGATGAAGTAAAATTTCAAAATTATAGCCTATAGGCTTGGTTTCTTCCTTTATCGTTGTTATTGTTAATGAGCATTGATTGTAGTTCATTTTGTCAACAATCTCTCACTTACCACTCTTTCTACCTTTTCATTCCATGTTATTTACATTTCTGTTAGGCTTTAAGAGGATCGACACTAAATAAACTTGTCATTATTGATTGCCTTTGTCATGAAGTTTACAATGTTGTCCTTAGTGTAGATCTTCTACATATCCATGGTTCCTTCTTCAACTTTCTCATGAATAAAGTGATGCCAAACCTGAATGTGTTTTGTTTTTGAATGAAAGGTTAGATTCTTTGCAAGATGCAACGTAACTTTAACTATCACAAAACAATAGGTTGTTTCTTGTTCATGTCTAAGTTCCTCTAAGACCATTTTCAACTATGTTTCTTCTTTACTAGGTTGTGTAGCTACTACATATTTTACTTCTATTGTTGATGTAGCCAAAACTGACTATAATTATGAAATCCAGCTTACAATTCTGTTAACAAGTGTAACCACATAACCTATAGTGGATTTGCTTTTATTAAGATCTCCTACACAATTAGAATCAACATAGCCTTTAACAATTAAATGTGATCCTCCCTAGCATAATGTAACAATTGAGGTCCCTTTAATATATCTTAAGATCCTCTTTACAACATTCCAATGCTCTCTAGCAAGATTTACCATTTACCAACTAATTACTCTCACTGCATGGGCAATGTCTAATCATGTACATACCATACGAACATTAAGCTTCCCATTATTGATGCATATAGTACTCGAGACATCTCATTCCTCTCTTGTTCATTATTAGGATTTATTCTGGAGGATAACTTAAAATTAATAGGATGTAAGGTAGAGATTATTTTGCAATCTTACATATTGGAACGCCGCAAGATCTGCTTCAAATAATTACTTTGAGAAAGATAAATCTTCCTATTATTTCTACCTCAATAAATTTTTATCCCTAGAATCTTGCTTACTAGTCCTAAGTCCTTCATTTCAAATTGATTAGCCAATTTTGCCTTCAATTCCTCAATATAATCTTTGTTAGGGCCTACTACTAACATGTTGTCTACATACAACGGCAAGATAACAAAATTATTTTCTCCAAACCTCTTGTAATATGCGCAAGGGTTTGGATTAAGTTTATTGTATCCAAGGTACGCTATGAAGGAATAAATCTCTTATACCAACACCTCAGCACCTATTAAACCTTACAAAAATTTGTTTAACCTGCAAACCAAGTTCCCTTTTTCTTTTTCTCTAGATCCTTCTGGTTAGAGCATATTAATTTCTTCTTCTAAATCTCCACGAAGAAAAGCTGTTTTCACATCTAGCTACCCCAAATGTGAATTAAATGTAGCACATACTACCAAGAACATCAAAACTATTGTAAGTCATAGCATAAGGAAAAATATTTCATTGAAATTAACTTCTTCCTTCTAAGCATATCCTTTTACCACTAATCTTGCACAATACATCGATACCGCCTCATTTGATTATCACTATTTCTCTTAATCTTATAGACCCATCTATCTCTAATGGGATATGATCCTTATGGTAATGACATAAGCTCCCAAGTTTTGTTTTTATGAAGAGCTTCAATCTCTTCCTATATTGTTATCATCCATTGAGATGTATCTAAACTATTCATTACTTCTTGGAAAGTTGATAGTTATCCAACCTCAATCCATTGCTTCCAATAACATAATCAGAATACCAACTTAGTGCTTTCCTTATATGATTTAACTTCCACATTTTTAGAGCTGTAGGATTATCTACATCTTGTTCATCGTGTTCTAGTGTTGCTTCAAATGAATCATTTTGTTGAACTCTTTCTCTACCTATAAAGTTGTAGTATCTAGATTTTCTTTTAAAGTACTATCCTTTTTACTTTGTAGCTTATCTTCTGTAAAGATAACATCCTTACTAACTACGACCTTATGTATAATAGGATCCCACAAGCAATACCCCTTTACATCATTAGCATACCCTTAAAACAAACATCTTTTGGATTTTAGATCCAACTTTGTTGTTTCTTAGGTATTATACATCGTATGCACTAGACTTCTAAATGTATAGAGATTTATATAGCCAACTAATTTACTAATCCATATCTCTAACAATGTCTTAACTCAACGAATGTTGATGGGACCTAATTTATTACATAGTTGGTGGCATTGATTGCTTCTACCCAGAATACCTTATCTAAGCTTACAACTCCCAATGTTGCTTTTGTTCTTTCTAATAAAGCCTTGTTCATCCACTCTGCTACTCCATTTTGTTAAGCTGTATATGTTGTAGTGAATAGTCTTTTGATCCTTTCTTACCTATAGAATTTATCAAATTCATCACCAATATATTCTCCTCCATTATATGACCTCAAACACCTAATCTTATATCCAGATTCAAGTTCAACTTACACTTTGAAAACTTTGAAGACTAGAAACACATTTGCATTTCCCTTGATAAGATACACCAAACATCTCTAAAATAATCATCAATAAACGATATGAAATATTTCACTCCTCTTAGGGATAGAACTAATGCTTGCCAAACGTCATAGTGAACCAGCTCTAAAATAATTTTTCTTCTAAAATTCAATGTGTTAAATTTCAACTGATGCTACTTACTAGTAACACAATACCCGTATAAAGGTAGTGAAGCTTTTGTGAGACCATGAAATCAATTTTTCTCAACAAGAACTTTCATTCATTGTTCGAATATGTCACTAAGTTTATAATGCCACATCATCATAGATCTTTTAATCGAGCTACTTAAAGCAACTGATGCCTCTACTTCTTGTACAATCTCTCCCTTCAATGCTAAAAATTTGCAATTATATTTTCTCCCTTCATAAGTATAAGTGCTCCTCTAACTAATTTTATGATCTTGTTTTCAATTTTGCCTTTGCATCCAAGATTATCCAATTGTCTTAAAGATGACAAATTCATCTTCAAGCCCTCTCATATTGCACTTCTTGAATAGTGCAAACTATACCATCATACATCTTCAGCTTAATACTCACAATATCAATAATCTTTAAAGCAAAATCATTATAGTTTTATACAAATCCTTTTGATATAGGTTCATAATAATGGAACCATTCTTTCCGAAAGGTCATGTGAAAAGTAGCTCCTAAGTTGAAGAGCTACATGTCAATAAAACTTTTCCTACTTTTAGTTATCTCCACTGCTTTACAGCATAGAGCATTTCCATCATTTGAAATGCTTGTCACGTTTCCTTATAGATTGAAACTTTTCTTGTTTAAGTTCTAACAATTCTTTTTTCAAGTGACCTCTTGCTACAGTTATAGAATTTCAAATTCTTTTTATTTCTTAACTTTAATATACCAGGATTTTGGCTGCCAATTAAGCCATGTTCAATTGATCTCCCATGCATCACTGTTAAGACATCCACTTGTTGTGCACTTGTTCGCCTGTCTTCTTTGTTCTTGTGATGACTCTCTTCTTCTAAAATAACAATTGCAATATCATCAAAGATAGGTAGTCGGTAAGGATATTATTTGTCAAGTTGACGATGAGTTATCATATGAACTAGATAGACTTTAAAGTAGAAGTTTAGCACACTCGCTTAACTTTATTTTGTAACCCAACGATATGAGTTAAGAAAATAAAGCGTTTAAAGTATTGATGTACTTCATCACCGAAATTGATTCTAACATTTGAAGATTATAAAGTTTTCTCTTAAGGAAAATTTTATTGTGATTTTGCCTCATATAATTTGGTGAGATAATCCCAAATTCCTTTGCCATCTTCTTCTCCTTTATACTTAACAATAACATATCTACTAGCTCTAAATGAATATTTGTAATAGCATTGTCATCAATTTCGTTCCACTTAATGTCATCTGTGAGCCCTGTCAGCCTTTGTTTGATAGCAGCTAAGCAATTACCTTTGCTTAAAATTCCCTTCATCTTCAATATCTATTAATGACAAATTGCTTTCATGAAATTTTTCAATCACAAATTTTGTCGCCATTGCTTTCGTTATAATTGTTAAGCCAATAAAACAGCTCCTATTATTTCATATGTACTATTATTGTATATATGAATAGCATTGATACCTACTAAAGAGTGATAATATTTAATGTGGAGGATCCACTTTTAGTAGCAACTGTAGAGCACACAATAAGTACATATACACAACCAAGTTAGGCTTTAATACCACTTGTCGTAAAATATTACCTAGGAATAGGGTCGAATAAAAACCATAAAATTTGAGAATAACAATAATAAAGAAAATAAATACACGTCCCTAAATAATTTAGGATAAAAACCATGAGTAAAGGTAAAACAATTTCACTATGAGAAATTTAGTATTACAATCATTATCTATTATAGAAGAAGAAAACATTCAATATTCTCTCTGATATAATAGGTGAAAACTCACTACTCTCACTCTTTAACACAAGAAGTGAAATGTTAGAGATTGTTGAGATAATTTCCAAACACAATACTTCAAATGTATTTATAGAGATTTTCTCTAATGTGAACACCATGTATGAATGCAAGGAAATGCTTTGTACATGGTGAAAATGTTTTATGTATGGTAATGTAAAATTTCAAACTTATAGCATATAGGTTTAGTAAATTTTCTTCCTTTCCCATTATTATCAATGAGCATTGATTGTAACTCATTTTGTTGACATATTGATTACAATATTATCTAGAAAAGAAAGTAAAATAAATATATTCTATTATCTAATTGACTTCAACAAGGTACATGCATATGGAAAATTATTGTTTCCTATTCTCCAGGAAATGTACAATGAATCAAATAAAGTGAACCAAGTTTACCACCTACGGCACAATGAAAATCCCTCAAAACCTGCATTTGCTAAAACAAAGACATTGCTTCACACTTAAAGACATTATTAACATAAGAAGAGATCATTAAAGCCTGCATCTATCTATCTTTGTTACACATTTCATCCAAAATCTTCAAAGCAAACTCAACAGAGCCTAACAAACCCATAAGAATTAATCAACACATTTCACACATAAATATCCGAACCAAGCACTAGCTTAATTGTCAGCGAATGAAGACTATGGCTCATTATCTATATTCAAGAACATTATCTGGTAGCATATGAACTACATGAAATTGAACAAGAAAGAAAATTATCATGAGTAGAGTGATGTACGTGAGCACAATGATGGTGTTGTAAAAGAATGTGTCAGGTGAAGGATTGTAAAGAAGGAGAGAGGGAGCATGGGGAAAGCTCTTGATAGCTTGGCAATTTTTTATGACAGAAGAGAGAGACTAGAAGGGAAAAATGAAGAGACGAGAAAAGAGAGAGATGAGGATAGAGGGAAAAAAGAGCTTCAATTTGAGTCAAGAAGAGAGAGAGAGAGTAAACACATGAATTTATGGTCTTGTTTGGTGAAAGTTTCAAATTTTAGTTTCAAAAACTTGAAGATAATAGAAAAGTTGACACTAATGTGATGGCATATGGGTTTACTACATGTCCCTATCCTTGTGTCAATCCCTTATTGGGAGTTGTGTGCCAAATAGGATATCGAGTGGCATATCATTACCATTTAAACTTTTCTCCCATCCTTCCTATTATGCCAATTTTATTATCTGAGAGGCAATGCCTTTTTTTTCCATTTTAGTTACATGTGACTACTACAGTCCACTTCTTTTGCTAGAGGCAAAATACAAAAGCAGATTCCTAACTTTAGCTTACAATTAAAACCTTGAACTTAGTTAGTGGGAATCAAGGTTTTATACATTCACACTTATTTAAATAAGTCCTTGAACTTTGCAATCAAGAAAATTAAGAATTCTGGCTAACAATATTCATACTTAATCTATGTTTCAACTTTTTTTTTTTTCTAGTGAAGTTCTAATTAAGCTTTGATTAAATACATATATAATTTTTGGAATTCCTTTTTACTAAAATTGGAGGGTAAATTAGTCATTATTTAAGTAAAGTTTTAATTTGATTTAATCCAAAAGTTCAAGAGCACATAGGCAAATTTTCTAGGGCTTGTTGCTGATTTTGTCTTAGCTATATAACGTCAAATGCCTCTTCCTATCCAACCCAATACCATGTCTCAAAACTTGAAAACAAAAGGCACACATACATTGCCAAAAATCGAAGAAAAAGTAATATCATTTTTCTTTATTTTTTTTTCTCCTCCCAACAGAGAAAGAACAACAACATCCAAAACCATGCATCTTCTACACCGGATACCAAATCAATTGGCTTTTCATGTGAGCACTTTGCTTCCACTCTTCATTTGAATTTTAAATTCCAAAGTCCAACTCTGTCTTCTTTTTCCTTTTTCTCTCTTTTTCCTGTTCGCAAGTCAATGTCATTGTCCTTTTTCATTTCACTTTTATGTTTTTCCTATGTAACTTCCTAACGTAAATTCTCCAATGCCCTTTTGGAAATAATAGTGATTCTTCTAAACTGTTTCCATTGCAAGATAACATAATAATTAATTACCTTATTCTTTAGTAGTTAGTACTTAATTTTCTTTTTTTTTTTTCCTCTTTTTGTGTGTGTTTTTTGACCTTTCCTATACGTGTTGACGAATCTGCACCAGCTTTTGTCCTTTTCTTTTTTACTTTACCCACGTTTGCTTTATCTTGCCATCTTTGTTTTCCTCGAGTGGGAACTAAAGTTAGTACCAAATTTCCTCGTTTCTTCCCATCCCTCACGAAATAAGTTAACCGATTTAGATATCATCCATATATAAATAAATCTTATCTCAATTATTTACGGAATAAGATAAAAATAATGAAATTCACGTACAGATCTCTATA
The DNA here is from genome assembly GCA_024138015.1 of Lumnitzera littorea. Taxonomy (NCBI): domain Eukaryota; kingdom Viridiplantae; phylum Streptophyta; class Magnoliopsida; order Myrtales; family Combretaceae; genus Lumnitzera; species Lumnitzera littorea. The sequence continues at coordinate 101,127,332 of JAMXBB010000003.1, forward strand.
TCTTAAAAAAAAAAAAAAAAAAAAAAAAAAGCCATCGCAAACGATCTGTACCTGTAACACCCAACTTGTTTCCCCTCCACGCAGTCTCTCTCTCTCTCTCCTTGGAAAAGTCTTTATCTCACCCATTTCTAAAGTTGTGTGCTCTATTTGGTCACCTAGATTTTCCTAGTAAGAATTAATATAAAATATAAAGACAGCAAAAAGAGAGTCAATGTCTCTGGTCATGGTCTTCCTTTTGAACATGCATTTGTCTTGAAACTACCATTGCCATGTCTTATAAGCAAGAGTAATATATTGTAGGTGGCTTTTAAAGCTTTTTCAAAATTTAGAAAAATGCCTCCAATTTTACGTCTTTAAGTTTAGTGCTATTTGCTGAGCAGAAAAGGTAAGAACCAGAAAGTGGTTTAAACTTAAAGTTCACTTCTTGTAGTTTTCCTGATTTCTTGTATTGGCACAATTATGCGAAAATTGCTAGACTTGTATGGCAAAACTGCTTTAGAGGGCAGTTTTGGTCTGGTATTTGCTCTCTAGTCTCTTAGTTACTAGTTTTTTCATCTTTCTATATCTAACTTGTATTTCTATTGTATCTGTTCAGTATTTACTATGTGTATTTATCCATTTTTATTTTCAGTATCTTTATTATTCACATCATGCCAAAATTTAATCCTAAAAAAGGCAGTTGTAGCCTTGAACCCTGTCATATAACATATATCCTAATTAAGACTAACATAGGATGTGGACAATTTGCAAGCATATCCTATTGATTTGGCATATAGATGATTTTTTTATTATGGATACCAATTCCGGTCATTAGTTTTGATGAGTCTTCCTTGTCCACTGCTTATTTCCGGGGTCTACAATGGCACAACCGTGATATTGACCAATATTTTCTTGTTTCACTCAGCTGAACCGGTCATCGACTTGGCTTTGGCCTTCATGCTTCAACATATGACAAGAATTGGCAGATTATCTACAAAATGATATATGCTTAATTGAATCCCTCTTCTTTGACTACATTGTTGTCTGCAATCCCTCATGAAATAGACATTCGGGATAAAGGGACAAAGAATACGCACTCCTTGTTGATCGGATGTTTTTGTAATCCAGCTGAAAATGGGTGCTTGTTTTTCAACTAGTAACCAGAATTCTCATAGTAGAAGAAGCATTGAAGAACCTGTTATTCCTCATCTAGCAGTTGATTTTCATGGACAAAAGAGATCTAGAAGAAATGTTGTGGAGCATCATCTTTCAAACTTGCTGCAGCATTTAACTTCAGTTCCTGGCAGAATTTTTGGTAATGGAAAGAGCAAAAGTTCTTGCATATTTACTCAACAAGGTTGCAAGGGAATTAACCAGGATGCCATGGTTGTTTGGGAAGTAAGTTGCTTCCTTGGTCATTTGAATTAATTTCTCTTCTGCATTTTTATATGTATAAAACAATTCTCATATTGGTTATTACCGCTCCTTGAAGGATTTTATGGGAGAAGGTGTAACATTCTGTGGAGTTTTCGATGGCCATGGACCACATGGGCATCTTGTTGCGCGTCAGGTGAGGGATTCTCTGCCAGTAAAGCTATTATCTACCCTGTATTCGTACAAGTCCCAGCAAGATGAGCCTGGGGTGAGTTGCTTCAGAAGGAGTTCAAAGAAAACAGACAAGGTTAAGTCTGCGGATGATAGCATTCTAGAAGACAATTCTATTTTATGGAGAGAAGTCTTTCTGAAGACATATAAATCTATGGACAAAGAGCTCAGGTCCCATCCTAACTTGGACTGCTTTTGCAGTGGCAGCACGGCAGTCACACTAGTCAAACAGGTATGAACTCTTAGTATACCTGAGCCCATCTGTAATGATATGTTTTTTACTTGTCTCTGATGCTTTTATGTTTTAATTTGTGGTTAAAGGGATGCAATCTGTTCCTCGGGTACATTGGGGATTCACGTGCAGTTTTGGGATCCAAGGACAGCAATGATGCCATGGAAGCAATCCAGCTGACTGTTGATTTAAAGCCCAGTTTGCCTAGTATGTTTAACATTGCTACTGTTCTCTTCACCATTATAAGCACATTCACGTATGAACATGCAAATTTACCCTAACTTTGTGCTGTGAAATTAATTTGTCTTTTCAGAGGAAGCAGAAAGAATCAAAAGGTGCAAAGGAAGGGTGTTTGCACTGCAAGATGAGCCTGAAGTGGCCAGAGTCTGGTTGCCTTTTGATGATGCTCCTGGACTAGCAATGGCTAGAGCATTTGGTGATTTCTGTCTGAAGCAGTATGGGGTTATATCCATACCCGAATTCTCTCATCGAACACTGACAGAGAGAGATCAGTTCATCGTTCTTGCCTCAGATGGGGTTAGTAATCCATTTCCAAACCCTAATAGTTGCCTCTATCGCTTTTAGCATATGTTCCCCAGCTCATGCACTGTTGAAATTTTGAGAGGAAACAAAATTCAGAGACTCATGTTTGCATCCAACTTGAGGTACTGCAACTTAATTATTGTGAATCAGATAAAACAAATTTTATATATCATTTTTTATGCTACTCAACTTGATATTATGCTTGATAAGAACAATAATTGTTGCATGCATACCACATTTGAAAAAGAAAGGATTAAAGCCTGTGTTTAGGCTGCATAAATCAGCTGTGGTCAACTTCCAATATCATGCTCCCTCTACAATGATCTAGAGAGTTAGAAAAGGAAAATCTGCTTAGCAAGAAAAGGCTTTTAGGTGGAAAATAGGTCATCCATCAGAAAATAGTCAACATAAATCGGTCCAAATAAGATTTTGAAGCTGCAGGTTTGGATTTTACCATGGAATTTGGAATCTTTGTTAAGAATTTCCTGGGTATTAAATGGATTGCATAAAAATATCGCTTTAGTTTCATAGAACTTCTGGCCAATACCATTTCATATATTCATGAAGACGCATAGGCTTAATAGATGGAAAGATTTTCCTTTGGATCTTGATGGCTTCTAAGATATAAAGGAGTTCCTTCTAAACAAAAAGATAGGTGCATTTGAAACTTAAAAACACCCTTGGACCGTAGGGACCAGGTGACAACATATGTGGGCATCAGCTAACTCAGAGGCTACGGTGTGCCTTGTGCACCTATCCTGATGCATCCAGGAACATCCTTTTTCTCTTCTTCGTAAACTGTGCCTGTTTTGATTCATTATTACATACATACATACATACATACATAATACACAATTTAAAGACCAACCTTAGCAAGCAGTTTAGAACTTGAATTGAAGTTATAGATAAAGAATATATTACTCAAAATGTGCTAGAAAAAATTACTAGATTGTGTAACAATAAGGCTAAAAAAGAATATTTGCCTAAAATATATGATCCCCTTTTTAAATGGCTCCCATAGTGGAAGGAACAAAATCAAATTTTCACCATCAAAGATGGTTGAAACTTCCATAAAAAATGATATAAAGACAAGTCTAATAAATAAGATTAATGATATATTTTTTCCTACCAATTATGATAAATTTGATGAAAAAATAAATACATTTGATAAAAATGCATTATCAAGAGAAAAAAATTGTTCTTTCTTTCCATTTTATTAAAGCAAACAAAGAAAAATTGATTTTGAAGATGAAATGAAAATTGTCCAATTTTTATTCGATATAATTATGGCTAATCTGAAAGCTAAAAAAATCGGAAAAAATTCCATTGAAATAAAAGAAATCTGTAAAAAAGTTCCTTGCGGGTCATACAAATTGATCGACAATTTAGAACAATAAGAGGGAGGAAACGAAGAAAACATAGTAGAAGATCATGAGATTCGATCAAGAAAAGCCAAACATATAGCGATCTTTACTGATAACCAACAAGATACTACTGATACAATTATTAAAAATACTAATAACCCTGATCAATCAGATGAAGTGGCTTTGATACGTTATTCGCAACAATCCAATTTTCGTCGAGATGTAATCAAAGGATCCATATGTGCTCAAAGATGTAAGACAATTATTTGGGAACTCTTTCAAGCAAATGTGCATTATCCTCTCTTTTTTTTTTTTTTTTTTTTTTGACAAAATAGAGAAATCTCTTTCTTTTGATATATCAGGGTTGATGAAATTCCATTGATAGAACCAGAGTTCATAGCTACAATCTCTTTCACTATTAAGGAAATATACGCTCGATATAGATTTCTGACATGAAAATTCATGTATCACCATGTTCTTTCTTGCTAAGTACCTTTTGCTAGTACATGTTATATGCTGACTAGAAAGATGATGCAATACCTTGCATTGCTGTACCAATGTTGTGAGCTTTCCTCTGAAATCTCTAATATGGTTATCACACAGATCTGGGATGTTCTAAGCAATCAAGAGGTGGTGGATATAATAACCTCTGCACCAACCCGATCATCAGCCGCAAGGCTCCTTGTGGATTCAGCCGCCTATCAATGGAAACTTAAATATCCCACTTCAAAGATGGATGACTGTGCAGTTGTTTGTTTGTTCTTAGATGGGATCGTGGACTCAGAACCTAACTACAATGAACAAGACATTTCTTCTGCAACCCTTAGGAGTATCCACTCGGACAATGCAGTAGAATCTGAGGACAGTAAGGTGATCGAGCCAATCTTGCGAAGGAATACGACTGTTCGATCAGCAGAAGATTACAAGGCTTATGGGAAGCAGAATGTTGTAAATGAGATAGATGAAAACCAGCATTGGTCAGGTCTAGAAGGCGTTACGCGTGTCAACTCCCTTGTTCAACTCCCAAGATTTTCAAATGATAGAATAGTTCTTTGAATTACTTCTTGTTTCCTTGGTAGATTTGCTGGACTGGCTTCACTTTAACTGTAACTTATCAATTTTAAGCATGGAAATGCCCTGTTGGACTTTTCCAGTTTTGGATTCACAAAGGCATGTGTAAAGCGGAAGATTAAGGCAACATTTTATCATTGACACCGGTTAGAAGACTGGGTAGTCAGCTAATGCTTACACAAGGAGAGGCACATTCAAACGGAAATACTTTCACAACTCTTAAGTTGGTTAAGTTCATCTCAAAACTCGAGTTGGATTTGTGTTAGACAACATAATCATCTGAGACCTGTGATTTACAGTAGCACTATGATTAGTCAAGGCAAATGGAACAACTAACTCTGCCTCTGTTTCTCCTTGCTAATGTTATGTTCAATAGGCAAAATTCCCATTCCTTGAGGGTAAAAAATTTTCCCCTTCTTTCATTGAATGAGCATTCCTAGGCTTTAAAAATAAAAATGTTCGTTCCTTGCTCATCCTTGCCCATTCCACCAAAACATTGTCCACTACCCTTCACCAACATCAACACCGATCACCACCTCTACCATAGGAAGCCGCTCACCACCTACATTGCACCAAACACATTGACCCACTTACCGGATTAAAACAACTCACTCAATCAATCATTAAACCTAGCCATTGGTCACACCAGTATGTAACAATGCCCAACCTAAAGGTCGTACCATAGTTAAACAATGCAAACATGGGTGACTGGATAGTTGCATGAGAAGGTGTATTGATAGTTAGTTTTCACCTTATAACATTATTTATCTACTCAGCTAACGTGAGGTTGAGTTACTTGGTTTTTAGCTTGTGCCGATTGAAGCTCAATCCATTCGGTGGGCCTTAAAGCCCAACCTATTAATACATCCAGTTTAAACTTAGGAAAGTAGCGCGAACAATTAAGATTTATTACAATCTCATTACATAACTACCCACTATTCTTATATCTTCGGCTTATGTTTAATTATAAGATCTCCACATGTCCCACTATTGATGATTGATTGTTATTTCAGACACCCAATTTTTATCTATAAATATGAAGAGAAGACATTATAAGAACTCTCTTAGGACCTTAAACTTTACACTTATCTTGTTTCTCTCAAAACACGCTTACTAACTTAGGCATTGGAGTGATTACACCGAACCAACCCCAATACTACTTAGTTTTCTATGTTTTTGCAGGAACTAGATCCTATCCCAAAATCACTCAACAACATTTGGTGCTATTTGTTTTTCATTACATACCCACATGGCAAGGACGAGAATGACTAAAAGTACAAGTGCTGATTCTTCACCCCACCACCAAGTGGGGCGAAGTAAACATACTGACAAATAACGTTTGGCTAAGTTAGAGCAATGTTGCTTCGACTTAGCCAAGAAGAACCAAGAACTTAGCAAAAAAACATGGTGAAATCCTTAACCTTCTCCATAAAAATATACACCCAAATGAAAACCAAGAACACAGTGATAATAATGCTGAGAACAGTAAAGACTCAATGTACTCTCCTAAATTACTGAGAAAGAAAGCTAGAGTTACATTGGAACCTTCGACCCTTGCTCTTAAGAAAAATGATAAGGGAAAGCAACTATAGTAGGTGCACCATACCGAACTCTTGTATATTAGCACCCCTGCTACAAGTAAATAATTGCAAATAAAGAAGAGCCCTTTCGTCTCTAAGATTTTAAACGAAGTTATACCACAGCACATCAAGCTACCACAATTTGAAACTTATAATGGAACAAGAGATCCTAAAGATCATCTTGAGTACTACTGCACCTTAGCTAACTTGCATGATTTGAGTAATGCTATGGCTTGCTAAGCTTTTCCCTCAACATTGAAAAACACAGCTAGTACATAGTTTAAACATCTGAAGCTGAAAACAATCTCATGTTTCAAGGATTTACTAAAAGTGTTTCTCTAGCACTTCCTTGCAAGCAAGCTTCCTATTAAAGATTCTTCTATCCTTAATATGATAAAACAAAGATCAAACGAATCTATCAAGGACTATCTAGCCAGGTTTATAGCCAAGATAGTCCAGATCCTAAAGCTAGATATAAGCGTTGGTCTTAATGTAATTATCGATGGTGTTAAACCCCACAAAGACTTTTTCAAGTCTCTAACTTAAAATAAGCCTAAAACATTTGTTGAATTCAAAGCCAAAGCCACATCTCACATCCTCCAAGAAGACAATATTAAAGCTTGTGAAGAGGCCGATTAGAGTAGAGGAGACTAAAAAAGCAGCAAGAAGAAGAGTACAAAAGATCAACTTGGAGTGGACAATGATTAGTGTTCCAACACCAAGAAAAAGAGGCCATGCATCCCGACATATTCTATCCATACACCACTTAATCATCCAATTACAAATATATTGATAGAAGTGCACAGCTAAAGAGGCATATTGCAATGGTTAGGAAGAATGAGAGAAAACCCTTCAAGACAAAATTCGAATAAATGCTGTGATTTTCACCGTGATAGAGGTTATAATAGTGATGAGTGTATCCAACTCAAAAATGCAATCGAAGATGCGATCCAATGAGAGTATCTAAGCAAGTTTCTTCCACACGATGTTGAAAACATAGAACAACCGACTTAAAGGAGACGTGATGAGTAATAGAAAGTCACATGGCCTTCTCAGGCCATGAAAGATACGAGAGACAGAAGTAGTAGCAGAGTATCGAATGACATAATAAATACTATTGTCAATGGACCTTCTACCTTAGGCCAGTTTAGCTCTTGGGGCTCGACTTACGCCATACATTATGTATGTAATATGCAAGGCAAGAAAGTCAAGGTCAACAATTCAATATCTTTCTTGAAAGAGGATTTCGAAGGCGTTCAAATACCCCACAATGATGCACTGGTAATTAGTGCAAGAATTGCTAACTTCGAGGTCAAAAAGATTCTAATTAATACTGAAAGTTTGGCAAATATCATTTTTCAATGCGCTTTTGATTAGATGAGGCCAAAAATCAATGTGCAATTGAGATCTTATGACTATGATCTATATGCTTTCTATAATCAACCTATTTAGGTTAGTGAAGTAATTTCTCTCCTTATCCAAATTAGAGACGACAAACATATTCTAGAAGGTAAGATAGATTTCCTCATAGTCAAGTATTGATCCCCATACAATATAATTATGGGCCAGCCATGCTAGCATTTATTCAACATAATCCCTTTCACTACATATCTCATAGCCAAATTCCACTCCTATTGGAGTTGGTGTATGTAGAGGAGACCAACAACTAGCAAATCCCTGTATATAAGAGCGCTACACTGAGAAGAAATTTTTCAAGTTGAAACTTATCCAAAACAAAAATAAGTCGACATAGAGAATGCCGAGGAAGAAACGAAAGAGATTCCATTGAGAATTGATCCAGGGAGGACAATCAAGATAGGAAAGCCATTACCAGTAGACATCCACCAAAGTTTGATTAATTTCTTGCCAAATAATGCTAATATCTTTGCATGATCCCACTCAGATATGCCGAGTATTTTCAGAGATGTTATAACACACAAACTTCAAATCAATCCTAATGCCAAGGTTATTCAGCAAAGAAAAAGGAATTTCGCTCCTGAACAGCAAGTAGCTATAAAAGAAGAAGTCGAAAAGCTACTCAAGGTAGGGTTTATTAGGAAAAAGCCTTCTCCGACTTAGCTAGTCAATTGTGTATTAGTCAAAAAGTCTAACAGTAAATGGTATATGTGCATAGACTTTACGAACTTGAACAAAGCCTATCCCAAAAACTATTTTTCCTTATCAAGAATAGACCAATTGGTAGATTCAACCGTTAGACATGCCTTGCTATCCTTTATAGATGCATTTTCCAGCTACAATCAAATCAAAATAGATGAGAAGGATGAGGTTCACACATCATTTGTCACCAACTTTGAGACGTATTGTTACACGGTGATGCCTTTCGAGCTAAAAAATGCTAACATAACTTATCAGTACCTTATCCCTAAGATGTTTAGGCCATAAATTCACCATAACGTTGAAGTACATGTCGATGACATAATAGTGAAAAGCACATCAGGCAGCTGGTATCTTGCTGATCTTGAAGAGATATTCAGCACTTTTAGAAGATATAATAGGAAGCTGAATCTACATAAATGAGTTTTTTGTGCAACTTCAGGAAAGTTTTTAGAACATATGGTCACCCAACATGGTATTGAAGCAAATTCAAGAAAAATTGATGCAATTAGAAACATGAAGTCTCCTTGCATGGTCAAGGATGTTCAGGAGCTGATTAAGCAGGTAGCTACCCTTAACAAGTTCGTGTCACAAAGTGTGGCTAGATGTGTGGAATTTTTTAAAATTTTAAAGAATCCAAAAGATTTTAAGTGAATAGATGAATGCAAAAGAGCATTCGGCAAACTGAATGAGTTTTTTGCATCACCACCAATACTCTCAACACTCATTCTAAAAGAAAATTTATATTTATATCTATTAATTAGTAGCTAAGCACTCTCCGCTATCTTGGTTCCAATCAAAGGTAAGGAGCATTGGCCGATTTATTACGTGAGTCATGTTTTACAAGGACCAAAACACCAATATACAAAAATTAAGAAATTTGTATTAGTGATTATTCTCTCGGCAAGGAAGTTGAAACCATACTTTAAGGCATATCAAATTATTATCCTTATTGATCAGCCCTTATGCTAAGCTTTACAGCAATTAGATTCCTTGAAGGGGAGGATAAAGTATGCCTTGGAGCTGAATGCCTATAGTATATAATACAAACCCAGAATGATATTAAAAGCTCAAGTGATAGCAGATTTTCTAACCGAGTTCACAAGTAGAGAGGACAGCATAGAGATAGACAAGAAACCGATATGGAATTTATATGTCAATGGTTCTTCAACTAAGAAAGGAAGTAGCGCAAGTCTTATTCTGCAAGGATTCCACAATGTCAAGGTTAATTATGCTTTGAAGTTTAGATTTCCAACCAGCAATAATAAAATCAAATATGAAGCCTTAATAACTAGACTTAGATTGGCAAAGGAAGTTGGTGCCTAGAAGATCGAAGTTTTTTTCAACTCACAACTTGTTGTGAGTTAGGTCAAGGGAAGCTATGTGGTAAAAGAGGAAGTAATAAGCAAGTACTTATTAATAGTACAACCACTCATAGGGGAGTTTCAATCCTTTTCGATCTAGAAAATACCAAGAAGCAGAAATATTGTGACCAATAAGTTGTCAAAGTTGGCAAGCATGACACTTCCCAATTTAAATGACAATCTCTTTGTTGAGTTCCTCCCTAATAAGAGCTTACAAATTATTCAGCAAAGTTATGAACTAGCTCCCTACTCAAAGGAGAGGTGTTGGATGGACCCAATCATAGATGATCTAAAGGAGGGATTCTCCTTAAAGATAAAAAAGAAGCTTGAAGGATGATCTATCAAGCCACAAATTACACATTAATAGGCGATCAGTTGTACAAATACGGTATTTACTAACCTTACCTTCAATGCCTTCCTCCGAAAAATGCATAACAAGTACTATCTAAGCTACACAACAGTATCTATAGCAACCATGTAAAGGAACAAACATTGTATGTTCGTATACTATAACTTAGCTATTATTGGCTGACAATGAAGGATGATGCAAAAACTTCTATTCAGCAGTGTTTACAATACCAAAAACATGAGGCATTGAGTTATGTGCCTCCTACTAAATTGTGTAGCCTCACTAGTCCCAAACCCTTTGCCCAATAGGGGTTAGACATACTCGGACCATTTCCCAAGTCTATGGCCTAGCGGCAATTTGTCATTATTGTCGTAGATTATTTTACTAAGTGGGCAGAAGCCAAGGCATTGGCGAGAATCACTAAATAGAAAGTAAAGGCTTTTGTTTTTAATTTCATTGCATTGAGATTTGAGGTCCCATTTATGATAATCACTGATAATGGGCCATAATTCAATAATGATAAATTTCAGGCATTCTATGAGAAATACGATATTCAGCTAAATTACACAAATGGGCAAGTGGAAGTTGTTAATAAGATCATCTTACATAACTTAAAGAAGAAAGTTGATCAAGTCATAGGTAAATGGGCTGACAAATTGCCAAATGTTTTGTAAGCATATCAGACTACCCATAAGACTGCGACAGGAGAAATACCCTTCAGATTGGCATATGATATGGAGATAATATTGCCAATTGAGTTAGACTTGCTGATGTGAACCACAACTAAGAACAGACAAGGCTGGTCATAAGGATGGGTCCAAGCTTGCTGAAAGCTTGAAAGAGGTAGTGGGAAATAGCACAAAAGGACAAATAACGAATGAAAAAGTAAGCAAAAACCTGTGAACAACCCTCATAAATATGACGCACTAATAGAACTTCCGAGAACTTATGACACAATTCAATTTGATGCATGAATCGGTCCAGTGAAACTACTTGCCACCTAACCTTGCTCAAAAGTTAGGATAAAAATAATGCCGAGAGTAAACAGATAGTATTTACATAAGGATGGAAAAACACTCAAAGTGTATTAATGATAATCAATCTTTGATGTTTTACAACTACTAGTACAAAGGATATTTATACTCGAGAATTTAAGGTAACATGCCTAAAAGGAAAAAAACAAAAAAAATGGTATTATCCTAAAGAAGTAATGTACAAGAATATAAAAGGATAAAAATAAATATTCCAGAAAAATAATGATTAGTGTAATGAATTCTACACATGATCCTATACACATGACAATGCTTTATTGGTGAAGTCATTAGAAGATACAAACAAAAAGTACGATCAGCTAGCTTGTCTGAGCAGAAATGGCTTAGTTAGTTCGGAGCGTCTCTCTTGGGGTATCGGCAAGAGTAATGCCAAGTAAGTAATTGGTCAGGAACAAGTGAGAGTGGAGATTGACTGTTATCTCAGCCTTCTGCTTCTCGACACACCATTTGCGAAAAGTAGGGAGTCATTTGACTGAGCATGCAAAACAAGTCAACAAAGAGATACTAGGCCTCGGTAGGAGTCGGCTAAAGTAGAAGAATCTGCCATGCCAAGCCTTCAAATACTTAGGCTCGACTGCGGATCAATGGTCTAGTAGCTCAATTCCCATCATTCCTTCCAGATTAATTTGAATTTAGAATCAAATTTGAATGATCTTCAATCAACTCTCTGTCGAGATAATACGGACTAAGGTCAGTAATATTAAAGATGCTAGAAACCCCATAATCCTTTGGCAGCTCTAATCTATAAGCGTTATTATTGATCTTCTGGAGGATTCTGAAAGGTTCTTCGACCCTTAAGAATAGTTTGTTCCTCCTCTTACTCGAAAACCGTTCTTTACTGAGTTGTAGCTATACCAAGTCTCCTTAGTAGAATTGTTTAGTCGTCCTACCTTAGTCTTCTCTCGCATTCTTTTAGCAGCTCGGTCTATATGCCAAATGACTTTATTATAGATGTGCTGAAGGAATTGTGCTCTAAGTCTTGCGTGTCAGGGTCCACTTATGCGAGCTCAAGTATAAGGGTATGATCGAAGGGCAACTCAGGATTGAAACCATAGACAACCTCAAAGGAGGTCTTCTTGGTAATATCATGCACTGTCCGGTTGTAAGCGAATTTAACCACTGGTAAGCAAATGTTCCAATTAGCCAAGTTCTTGTCTATTGCAACTTGAAACAATGATCCTAAAGTACGATTAACCACCTCTGTTTGGCCATCAGTTTGAGGGTGATAGGTAGTACTAAATAATAGTTTGATCCCCATCCAATGCCATAAGGTCCTCTAAAAATGGCTCAAGAACTTTGGGTCTTTATCGAAGACTACAATTCTCGGTATGCCCTGTATCCATACAATCTCCTACAAGAAGAAAGAAGCAATAGCCGAAGTATCGTTAGTTTTGGAGTAGGGTACGAAGTAAGCTATTTTATTGAACCGATCCACAATGACTATTATAAAATCTTTGTCCGTGGTAATCCGAAAACAAAGTCCATGCTCAATTCAATTCACGACTTCGTTAAGACAAGCAAAGCCATCGCTTTTCCTTGCTTGGCTTGGCACTTAGCCTTCTTACACACAACATAGCTTTTAACAACTTGGTGTACATCTCTATTCATTCTCAGCCAAAAAAATCAACCATTCAACAATTCACCGATCCTTCTTTCTCTAAAATGTCTAGAAAGTCCTCCATTATGAGCTTCCCTAATCAATAACTCCCTTAGGAAACAAGTTAATACGTATAATTTTCCACTTCGGAATAAGTTGCCATTCTCCACATGATACCCATCCATTATTCTTCCATCAACACATTACGTAACTATAGGTCTAAAGTATAGATCCTTAAAATACTATTCTTTGATACTTGCAAACCTAAACAGTCGGGTTACAATTCATTCAAAAGTGCACGTTTTCTCAAAAGAGCATCTATAATTACGTTACTCTTTCCCTGCTTATAGTTTATCATAAAATTAAATCCCTCAAAGAATTCAGCCCATCTCACCTATCGCTTCGATAACTCGGTTTGACTTCAAAAGTACCTTAGTGACTCATGGTTAATATATATGACAAATTCTCTCAACAGTAAATAATGTTATCATACTTATAGTGCTCGAATCAGCACTAAGAGTTCTTTGTCATATATGAAGCAATTTAACTAAGGTCCTCTAAGCTTCTCACTATAGAAGCCAATCAATAGGCCTTCCTGTATTAAGACAACACATATTCAAATGCCTAATGCGTCACATTTCAACTCAAATATTTTCTCGAAATCAAATAGAATTAACACCAAAGCAAAGGTTAATCTTTCTTTTATCTTTGCAAAGCTCCTCTCTTCCCTTTTCTCCCTATCGAAAGTCATTGTTTTTCTTCATTAGCTTAGTAAGTGGTGAAGTGAGGGTACTAAAATTCCTGATGAACCGTCTATAGAATAAAGCTAGTCCATAGAAACTTCTCACGTTGGCATAAGTAATAGGAGTTGACCACTCAACTATTGCTTAGATCTTCTCATCATCTACTCGTACGCTTTCTCCATTGACTACATAGCCCAAGATTATCACTTTCTCCTGGCAAAAGTAACACTTCTTAAGATTTCCAAATAATCTCTCAGTACATAGGATTTCCAGAACAACTCGAAGATGTTCACTGTGACTAGGCATGTTGACACATAAACCAGAATGTCATCAAAATACACCACAACACACTTCCCTATTAAAGGTCTCAGCACATGATTCATTAGTCTCATGAAAGTGCTCCGAGCATTCAACAAGCCGAAAGGCATGACCATCTATTTGCAAAGTCCATGTTAAGTCTTAAATGTAATCTTCCACTCATCTCTTAGCCTCATGCGGATTTAATGGCAACTAGATTTTAGGTCAATCTTACTGAAAATCTTGGCTCCACTCAATTCATCCAACATATCTTCTAATCTAGGAATGGGATACCTGTATTTGATTGTACTCTCGTTTACAACTCAACTATTTACATAAATCTGTCAAGTTCCATCCTTTTCTTGGCACTAAAAGCATCAGCATAGCACAAGAGCTAAGACTTTCTCTAACGTAACCTCTCTCCAACAACTCATTGACTTGACGTTAGAGCTTAGAAGCCTGTTCAGGATTCATCCAATAAGCTGGTTTATTCGGCAATGCGATGCTAGGTAGAGTTGGGGGCAACCCCTCGAGTAATTGTTTTAAGAACAAGTTGGTATACTCATCCAGCAACTCTTTGATTTCCTAGGATAGTTCACCCCACTCCTTTATTTCTAATAGTCGCCTGACCAACATGAAAGTCAGCTCATCAGCATTGATGGCTTTCCAAAGCTTGGCTCTACTCATTACTAGAGTTTTCTTTGATCTGCACGCAAGTTTTACCTGCAATTTATTGACTTCTCTTAGTGGTATCGAGTTCAGTGTAATCTTTCGGCCACTTTTTCAAACATATATGTGTTCTTGTAGCAGTCATGGATAACTCTCCTATCAAATAGCTATGGTCTACTTAGCAACATATGGTAAGCACACATGGGTAGTACGTCATAGAGAATCCAGTTAGAGTGATTCTCTATAGTGATCGACAGCAGTATTTGCTGAGTGACATGTAGTGCCCCTTTCTCACTTAACCAGTACAACTTGTACGGCTTTGGATGTACAATAGTCAGCAACTTCAATTTTGAAATAAGATCAGCTGATGCCATATTGGTGCAATTTCCACTATCCACAATACGAACACATAACTAATCATTCACCTTACAAGTGATATGAAACAAATTATCTCTCTACTCCTCCTCTCATGAGGGCTCCATGTTTATTGTATGTCGGACAACCATGATCGATTGGTCTAAGTTCTCGGCGAACACATCCTCTTCAATTAGTTCTTTCTCAGCATCTTCTTTTTCAATAAAGATCCCCTCCTCAAGTTCCTCATCAATACTTTCAATTTCTAGTTTCAAGGCATCTCCCTTAATGATCATTATTCTTTGGTTCGAGCACTAAGCGACCACATATCTAAACCTTTGGCATTTAAAGTACTTGATCTAGCTCGTCTTCCTACCAAACCCTTGGCCTTTCTTATAAGTTCAGGTCAACACTTCACCATTAGGTTAGCCTTTCTGCTTGACTCTAACATCCATCTTTCCACTCTGCTCGATACTTAATAAAGCTCAATGACTTCCCTGTCCGAGTCGACTAGTCAATATTCTGGTCGACACTCGATTTTTTCTTTGTCTCTTTACTCATTGGGCTATCCTAATGGCTTCATTCATTGTAGTGAATCGTTAGAGCTCTACAATGTCACAAATATCATCTCTTAATCCCATGATAAACCTAGAGATTGTTCGCACTAAGGGCTCATCCACTTCACATCGAATCATAAGCATTTAGAACTCCTAGACATACACATCAACTGTCTGACCTTTTTGTCTCAGCTCTTAAAGCCGAGTAAAAGGTCCTTGTAGATAAGTTTCTAGCACAAACTTGTTTCTAAATATTCTCATCATCTCGAGCCAAGTATTAATCTCTCGGTAGCTTTCTCGACTCCTTATAAGTTAGAAATTCTTCCACCACATGGCGGCATATCCGGAGAACTCAACAGTAGCAGTTTTTACTTTCTCATAGTCCTTATACTGATAATATTCAAAAGTACGCTCCACACTCTCTTCCCATTACAAACACTCATCAGAACTCCCAGATCCATTGAAGTTCGAAATCCAAAGCTTCACATAGTCAGATACTCTAGGGACTCTGGCTCGCTCTTCTTCAAAATACTCTTTCTTATCCTCTTCATCTAGTTCCCTTAGGTCTATTCTTCGTCTTATTCGTCCACTTACTCCTCCACCTCGAACTAGTGGAGCTAAGTTCTGACCTCTAACAAGTTGAGCAGTTTGTGAAATATTTTATACGACCTCATTCGATCAAAAAGCAAATGCATAAACAAATCAACTCAAATCTACTAGGAGGGTTAGTCACCTCATCTAATCTCTCATCAATGCTCCTAGAAGTTACCCAAGACTGTTATCTATAGGGAATAACTCCACTGTTGTCATCTCCAACACCAAGGTTTACACTTGGGTCGATCATTTTCTCCACAAATTTGAAGCTCAAATTCTTCAAATAGGTAATATAATAAATACTTTCACAAACTAGAAAAGTAACGGCTAACAAATACAGCAATCAAATAACATAATAACTTGCTCTATTTCATACATGCAAAATAATCTATAAACAAAACTTCATACACAAACCACAACTCAAACAAAACCCCCGTTTTGATACCAAGATGATGCGAACCACAACCAAGAACAAACAAGGCTTATCGTAGGGATAGATCCAAGCTTGCCGAAAGCTTGAAAGGAATAATGGGGAATGGCGCGAAAGGAAAAATGGCGAATGCAAAAGTAAGCAAAAACCCATAAATAACCCCAATGGATATGACGCACCAATGGAACTTCCGAAGACTCATGGCACAATTTAATATAATACATGAATTGGTCCGATGAGGTTACTCGTCACTTAACCTTGCTCAAGGGTTAAGATAAGAGTGATAACAAGAGTAAATAGGTAGTATTTACACAGGGACAGAAAAACACTAAAAGTGTATTAATGATAATCAATCTTTGATATTCTACACATGATCCTATATACATGGCAATGTTATATTGGTAAGGCCATTGAAAGATACGAACAAAAAGTATGATCAACTGTCTTGTTCGAGTAGGGGTGGCTTAATCAGTCCGAAATCTCTCTCTCAAACATATCGCAAGGGATCGCTAAGTAAGTAATTGATCAGGCATGGATGAGAGTGAAGATTGGCTATTGTCTCGGCCTTTCACTTCTCGACACACTATCTGCAAGAAATAGGGATCATTCGGCTAAGCGTGCAAAACGAGTCGGCAAAAAGATTCTTAACCTTAGCAAGAGTTGGTTCGAGTAAGAGAATCCGTCGTACCAAGCCTTCTAATCATCGAGCTCGACTACAGGTCAATGGTCCAATAGCTCAATTCCCATCACTTACCTAATCTTCACACTCAAAATTTCAACGTAATGGATAACCAAGTTGGTCTTACGACCAATTTGGATACTATCAAAGAGATAAGAGACGTTGCAAGGGCAAAAGTTGTTGCATACCAACACAGATCAACCAGGTATTATAATCAAAAGATAAAACATAAGGTATTTCAACTTGAAGATCTAGTTTATAGGAAATTAGAGGTAACTATCATGCAAGATAAACAAAAGATTTGGTTTATAGGAAATTAGAGGTAACTAGCATGCAAGATAAACAAAGGAAGCTCAGCGTAAACTAGGAGGATCCTATTAGGATCTGAGAAGTTGTAGGTGAGGGGGCTTATTGACTAGAAAGGTTAGATGGACCAATCATCCCTTAAGCGTAGAATGCCAAGAATCTAAAGCTTTATTTCACTTAGTTCCTTTAATGTTATTTCCCTTTCTAAACTTTGTAAGGCAATGGCTTATGACTTGTTTCAATCATGAATGTTCATTCCAAGTTTTATTAGCATCATTACTTTCTATCATGTACATTCTCGATTTACATACGATTATTAGATTAATAGGGTTGTAACTATACAGTGAACGAACTACTCAATTGTTGAAAAGTAGTGATGATATTAACGAATCACACCAGTTCACATCCTATGCGACTAACAAATTGTATACCTTCGATAAGACATCTAACATGCACGTAAAATAAAACGTGTCAAATATTAATAACGCATATGAAATAAAACATACCAAGAAACAACAATGCGCGTGAAATAAAACGTGCTGAAAACGATAAGTCATGCATGAGAGAAAATGTGCATATTATTAATAACACGCATAATATCAAATGGTTGGTGACTTTATTGAATCTTATTCATATAACTTATACAAAACAAAGTACATTAACAATCTCAAGGCTTCAAAATACTTTTAGATTGAGTAAAGGCACCATCTTGATCAAAAGATCGTAAGATCCTCCCGGAGCTTATCTCTTTTTCAGAATTAAGGATTTTGGTGTAGGTAGATGTTTCTTTGTAGATATGGGAGGTCACCTGTCACCTTAGATGATCGTTCCTCGTCATCATCAAGGTCTTCGGTATAAGCGTCATTATTATCAACCTGCCCTCAAACCTCAGTTTGTGCATCTTTGCCAACTTCTTTGTCACTAATACATATGTTATCGTCGACATCAATAAAGTCCAAACACGAAAGGTCGTAGTTAAGGTGAATCTTTAAAAACTCCTTTCTTACTACTTAGACCCCCTCCAATAACTTTTTCCTCAACAACTTCTTGTACTACTGACTGAGAGTCACAATTTCTAACGCTTCCTTAATAGAAGGCATTTTCTTCGCTACCTCCTCTACTTTGACAACACAAGAGTAGAGCCTTAAGCCGCTTGTCTCCAATTCTTGAATGTTTATCCTAAGCCTGTCCTCTTCATCACTCATCGAACTAACTATCTAACCTAACCTCCAGCATTCTTCTTTTTTCTTACAAAGCTCTTCCTTAAAGTCGTCAATCTCCTTGTATTGTTACTCGCTCTTGGCCTTGAGGCTCAAGACATCATCGACCACTAGTGCATGCACCAATTTCTTGGTAACAAGCTCCTCTTAATATTTCTTAACCTCCATCTCAACTTTAATTCATGCATTCTCGACCGCTATGGTCTGAGCCTTCGAGGAGTTATATACTTCCTCAATTTTTTGCAATCAGTTGGCAATGGAAAATGATAAATCAATTAGACCTCTCAACAGAGCAACATATAAATATTACCTTCTTCATTCCTCTATCGACTTCATCCAAAGCAATTAAAACATGGCTACTAATCTACACGAAAACAATATTTTGTCAACAATAGAAACATGAGCCAGAAATAAAGAGGTATTTGGTACTTACATCATACAACTTGGCAATAATGTGTTCTTTGTTGCAATCGCCAACTTTATCCACATCCTTTTTTGCAATCTTCCTATCCTTAGGAAGAATAACCCCTTCCATTAAGGCCAAAAGCTTTATCCTATCACCTAGGGCTGAGTCAGTATATAAGATGTTTTCACCGTAGCATGGCATGAAGTACTCACTTACTTCACGGTTTGGAATGAACTCGTCACTAATAACGCCAAGAGCCTTATTCTTCTAAGCTTCTTTCAACCTCTCGTCCAAGGCCTTTAATTTTTTAAACGGAGGTTAGCTAGCAAGCTCCTTCCTACTTCTTTTATTAGGACTTGGCTCACTATTTGCTTAGTACGACAACCTGGCAGTCTCATAAGGGATGACTTGAGCCCCACTGCAACTAACGATTTCTCAACTAAAATCTCTCGGTACTTCTTTTAGAGGAACATTTTTCAAGGAAGGGATTACTTCAACTTGTATGGCTTCAACAATCCTAATTTTTTCAATCCCTTATCACTTATCGATAAGCCGAGTCACCTTTTTCTTAATAGCTACCTACTTCGCTGCTTTCTCTCATGCAACTTTCTTCGGAGTAAGTGACCGAGTAACTAGTACTTTGACGCGTACTTGTCTGTCGAGTTTCAATTTTTTAGCCTTTGCTTAGGCCAATAGTTTAGTAGGATCTACATTGCCTACACTTATGTTTGCAATAAAAAGTAGAAGCATTAATAATAGAAAACAAAGAGAAGTCAAGAACTTACAAGATATGTGCCGAGCAAAGCCCAAAGGTGACTATTCTTCCCTTAAGTCACGAGAACGGCTTTCCTCTTATAACTCAACTTAGCATGGTAACTGCTCAATAGCATACCTTCTTTATAAAAAAGGATTAATTCCTCGTTTTCATACCACTTTATTATTTTCTTGGCATCCCAGAAAAACATTTTTTTTTTCTTCCTTCTTTCTTGTATCTTTTTTGCCATAACAGCATCAATTCGATATCTTTGGTATGAATAGGCTCAATCCATTGAGTTCAAAAATTCAATTCTTCATCCAATATAATTGACATGAACTTGTCATACCACTTATGGATTTTAGACTCTAATTCGCCCATGAATTTTCGCTTATGCCTATCGACCACAAAATACCAATCATTAGGTTGCCTTCTTGTTGTAAAAAAATATTTAAATTATTAAAACATAGCCTTAACTTCAATCTCTTTACAAACTATCTTGGAAGCTACAAGAAGTCAATAAGTGTTCGGTGACAATATGCTCAACGCAATTTGGAAATAATTGAAGAATCGCTTAATGAAAGCAAAAAATGGGAAGCATAGTTCAAAACCAAAGTATTTCAAATAAATATGAAACTCTTACTTCTTTGGAAAGCATACTCTTTCATCCTCTCTGAACCTCTATAGATTCCATACTTCAAAAAGATCTTGCTAGTATTTATTATATTTTGAAACAAGTATTTTATTGGCACCACTCACCATTCACCATTCCGTTCAAAGAATCACTAAAATAAACTGTATTATTATACAAATATCTAACTACGTATCTTCCTTCTTTATCATTTGGATAATTATCTATTAGAAGAGAGTTGATACGAGCAAGTTTTTCCCATCGCTCTATCATGCTATCAACCAAGCTATTCGAGGAACACGCTGACTCATTCCTTTTTTGGTGAGGAGAGGTAGCCTTAGTCTCTGTTGCTTTAGAATCTAAAAGTATAAGTTGGCGAATGACACTACAAACCATACTTGATTAAAGTTACATGCAAAAAGTATGGATTAAGATAATGAAGATGGGATCTCTAGAGCCAATAAGAACTCAAGTAGTTGATAAGGTTGATGACAAAATGAAGAAAATTTGTGTGTGAAGAAATCCTTTATGCACAAGTGGATTTTCATCATAACCCTAACTCACTTTTGATTGGAATGTGTTTCTAGTTGTACTATCAAGCATAGATTGATGATGTGTGTTCAATTGACAAAGATCTTATGGTTATTGTATTACTAATAGTTATTAGCCCTATAGCGTCATGATAGCCAGAGTAACAATTGTCACGCATATCACCACAAGAAGGTGAATAGGCAGCAAATTTAAAAGGACACAACCTTTTGTTTAGAATATGATTTGTCGCATCTTGAAGTAAAATCAAAACTTCTCATATCACTTGACGTTCGAACATCTCATTATTGTCTTAACGATTAAGTCTCACCTATCCTCCAAAACTGGACATTAAGCTTTGTTTACTCTTATTGTCAAGTTCTCGACCACAAGAGTCAGGAAGCAAATGTTGGTAATCGATTTTCACCTTCTAACATTACTCCTCTACTTAACTGATATAAGACTGAGCTATTTTATTTTTGGCTTATGCCAATTAAAGCTCAACCCATTTAGTGGGCCTTAAAGCCCAAACTCTTTGTACGTTTAGTTTAAACTTAAGAATGTGACACAAGCAATTACGATCTAATACGATCTCATTACATAACTACCTACTATTTCTTTATCTTTGACAAGTGTTTGACTATGAGATCTCCATGTGTCTCACTATGATAATTGGCTCACATTTCAAACACTTGATTCGAGGCAATGTAAGAATTTTCTTATAACCTTAAACTTTATGCATATCTTAACTCTCTCAAAACATGTTTACAAACTTACGCATCAAAATAACTACATCAAACTAACCCTGATACCACTTAGTTTTCTATGTTTTTGCAAGAGCTTGATCTTATCCCAAAATCACTCAACAATAAGCTTAAGTCACTACAAGGCAATCCCACCAATTATAGAACGTATAATTTCTTAATAAAAAGAAAAGAAACCGATTACATAAGTTGAAAAGTGACATTGTGTATAGACTACAGCACCATCCAGCCCCTAAGTCCTTAAAACATTTCCTCATGAATATTCAAAGGTGCTACCCTATGCATCTCAGAAAAATGCAATTCTCTATTGAAAACTACTACTAAAGTTTGCAGCGTGCTACATATATTAGTGTTTCTAAGCCTGAGTTTACTTAGATATTCAATCTACTGAATGATGTAGAATCTAAAAAACTGAAAATTGAATTTGATTGAAAACGTCACCAAGCTTTCACTACTGCCACATATATACTATGTGAGATGGTACACTAAAGATAACCTAGCCCTCAATCTGATAATATATATGCACTACAACAAAATTGTGGTGTGTACATACAGACATAGCATACAATTACATCGCCATGTATTACAATGGATTCTGGTGTTTGTGCAGTGTATGTACCATAAGACATGGTTGGACTTCGACATATGCACCATCAACTATACCTAACCTACATTAGAGGGTGATTTCAGGATGAACGGCCTGGTCCATGCATGTCCAGTTCAAATATTTTAAGTTATACATAATTAAGTAGGAGTCACCATTATCTTCAAATTTCTCTGTAGGAATAACGTACACATCATTCATTCCTGCCAGATCAAGAAACCATTCATGTCAGCATGATTCAATGAAAATGTTTGATGAAAACAGACACGATACTATGGCTGCAATACAACATAATATACCATTTTAGATCAAATTTACCACACTTGACAGGAGTTTCAAGTCTCAGAGATTATAGACACACAGAACTGGTGCAGCTGTTCCATACCTTAAAGAATCACTTGTTTCTTGTTTCTGACGCCTCAGATATTCGTGCCTCTGACTTTTCATTTGAGTACCTACAAGAAAGAAAAAGCAAGGTTATTGAAATGAATAAAGATACTATAACAAATTTCCCTGCTATCACAAGACCAAAGTGACATCCATTTCAATTAATACAGGCAAAAGACTACTGTTCCTTTAACGATTATGAAGACAACAAAAACAAACACAATAATTCGAGTCCAGCACAATGCCTAAAACTGAGGAATCAAACACTAAACTACTTGTGCCATCTCTGGGGACTAAGAATAATTTTGTTAACAATCACCATAGCAGTTGCTAAAGGAAATGTCTGCATAGCCATAACAATCATCAATATTTTCATTTGCCCCACTTTTTTCATGTTTCCCAAGAATGCAATAATAGATGATGTGGAAGAAAGCAGAATCTGCAGTAGGAATCTGCTCATTTCTTTTACAGATTTTAAGCCTGTACATGTTGTAGGAAACTATTTCCTCATCAAGCCATAAGCAAAGTAAGTGATTTGTTTTTTATCCTTACGTTGACAGAATTGTAACCCAGATAAGTTCAACACAGTCCACCCAAAGAAGCCTCTGTTCAACTGGGATAACGCCATAGGTAATGAGATGAGCAAAGGGCCAAAGCTTCCAACCTGCCTGCCAGCATATCCCAAAAATATTGAGACTGGAGGTTGATAAATTAAAGGACAGATAAATTCCCCCCCCAAAAAAAAAAATAAAGAGAGAGAGAAAAAGGGGGGAAGAAAAAGAAAAGAAAAGAAACCTAAACCATAACAGCTACAATGCAAGACAACCATATTTGCAATCAATCTGCTATTGTGTCCTCCACTTTTCGTAACCTTCTTCAAATATAACATAAAATTGCTAAGTCAGGCAATGTGTCTTGCAAATACTATATATATAAATAAATATACATACATACATACATACATAAATGTATATATATATATATATATATATATATATATGTAATAAGACTGGTAAGAAATATTTGATGAAACCCAAAAATAATTTTCATATTGAAGGCTTTCATGGCTAATAAAGGTGGGGTTTTGGCTGCAAATTGGAAATAGATTTCCTTATTTCATCATTATTTCATAGTTTATCATAAAGGTAACCCTCAACTCCCCGCTTAGGATAAGGTCAGCTTTTTCAAAGATTGGCAATGCATGGTAAGACAAGTGAACACTCTAAGAGCTCCAACTATCATAATTAATATATAAACACTAGAATAACCCATAAAATTTGGAATACGTTTATATCTTGTATGTATCAGCATAAAAATAAAATGTGAAAACAAGAGTATGTACGATCAAAGGAGTGTTTAATTTCTCTCATACAAAGATGATAATGAGCCAGCATTATTGGCACATAATACTTCTATCAGCCATTTTTGTCACAGATTCTTCTCACCATTGAAAATAAAGTGCACTTTTAGCAACCTTTTATTTATTATAACTGACATATTATGTCATAAGTCACTATTTTCAATTCTAAGACATACATCCAATGACAAGCTACCAAACTGAATCACTCCACTGATGAAACAAGAGATTCCCTTACAGTCAACATGGGCCAAAATGTTGCTTTCAACTCCCCAAAGATATTAGTTGGTGTTTCTAGACGCAAGAAACCCAAAACAACATAATAGATGCTGTTCCAAAGTGCTGCCCAAACTGTTTGATCAAAAGCAACTTTTGCAGGTACCACCCACCAATCCTTAAATGGAAGAAGAGCCTGGACACCAATTTGATCAATATCATCATCAATCAACAGGCAATGCCAATTAGTTAAAGAAGATCCAAGCATTAGCAAGAAAAGTTACCTCACAAAATTGGTAATAATAATGAGAAAGTGATCCATGGAGAGTAAATCCAACAAGACCAGATCTGACCATGCGTGTCCGGTCAAACTCTAAAAGAGGTTTTCCTTCATAGCACTGCAAAATCATTTGAAAATCAAATAAATGTACCACCAAAGTAAACTCATAACATGGGAAAGTAAACCCCATTAAAAAATGAAGGAAACATTGATATACAATATATTTGAATTTAATCCATCTCTTATATTTGAAAAATGATTTGATTAAGTTGCTTGCATCATATGCTATTATGATATCTATGCATCACAGAAATTGAACCCATAGGGCCTATTCATGTAGTCAAAAGCTCCATTAATTTGCTTCCAACTAGTACTAGAGCCAAATCCACCAACAAAATGAAGCAAGAGGACCAAGTAGGCCAATGTGAATCCCAATTGAATCGGCACCAATGACAAGACCTTTCCTAAAGATAGCTCCCAACTAGTGACAGGAGTTCTGGAAAAAACCTTATAAAAATAGAAAAGAAAATCCTTCATGAAATAAATATGAAAGGGAGGTATTTAAGTTCTGTGTGGTATATCTAACACATAAATTTAGCATTTCAGATGAGCGAGATGTAGTTTACTCAACATTTTCACAATTATTGCTAGTGGTTAACAAAAAATAAATAATTAATTAAATTGTAACAAAATCTGATGACCAATCTCAGCGAGAATCTGATAATTGTCATATACCTGTGCAATCCAATCTCCAAGAGCATAGACCACCCCACTTATAGCCATTTTTGCTAGTACAGGATTCTTTTTGAGAGCTTCCTCATAAGCAACCCAATTGTGTTCTGGTGCATACCTCAGAATTTCATAGAGTGTCCATCCCTAAAGAAGGTGAAATAGAGAAACCTTTTTTATACGATCAACCTCCATGTAGGCATTAACAAATAAAAATGGCATGCTTCTAATTTGGATGATTTTGCACAATGCAGTATAGCTTTTTGGCAAATACAAGAACAAGACTGGCCATCAAAATTAAGCCTCTTAACTTTTCTATTTACTGTTAGATGACAAAACAAAAATAATTCACATATTATATTTGAAAATATTGCTGCAGGATCAACCTTGATCATACTATATAAGAACCCACAAAATGACCTAGAAAGATTGATTCTCACAACTTTCGTCAGTGGAACAAAGATGATATATAGGGCTAACTTGATGCTTTAAGCCCCATACTCTACCTTACCACGCCATGCCTTTTGTTTGGCACATCCAAAAGTAACTGATTAAAAATGAACATTTGTTAATAGTTTCCACCAACCTTTTTCCAGTCTAAATATTAGGATTTTCTTTCATTTAAACACTTTAGTGTTTCATCAAGTCAGCATTCCATGTTAGGTTGTCTACTACTCTGGACTTGGATTTGCACACTTCACCGGTGAAGCAAATCAAATGCCACACTAATGACGCGATCAGTAAAAGGAATGGTTGACTTCATGATTATTTTCACACGAGGCTCCTCTATCTTCATAAATTATCACTACTCAATCTGGCTATCCTGCCTTTTCCTCCAAATACTACAAAGTGGTTTCTCCCAATCGCTTCTGGTTGCCCATTGTCAATAATATTGATGAATTTTCCAGCAATTACTTCTCATGTAATGCTATTCATCTCAGATGGTGCAACCCCTAAAATAAGTCAACAGGACTACTTCAAGAGCCAAGATAGGATTGATCAAATTAACAGAAACAAAAAAATAAAATAAAATTTCAAAAGCTATGTTCACTCCCCAGACCTAGGTGCAAACAAATATAAAGATAACATACTTACACATACCCAATAGAACATGAAATAAGTATATATATATATATATAAGCTAACTTAAGTGCAAATAATAGAATTCACTCACATGCCAGTAATCATGATCAATTGTAAGCAACTTGGTAACAGCAAGAGACCCAAATCCAAGAACAATAGCAGCATTAATTCCTCTACTAGTCAACCTGTCAATTTCATCATTACCAAAATCACCACCACTACTCTTTTCTGTTCCTTTTTCCTTCACCTCATCAGATTCATTTACCATCAAAGGCTTCCTTTTCCCCTTTGGAAAGATTTGAACTTTATCAGCAGGAGCCAATTCCTTATCTTCAGTGACGGAATATACTACCAAATTCCTTCTTAATTTGGTTGGATTCCGTTGATTTTTCAATGAACTGAAACTGGGGTTGGTGTGTTTTGAGATTTCAGAGATGGGTTTGGCGAAAAATGAGAACTTGTTTGCGGTAGTGCTGTTAAGAGTCGCCATCGAAGGCTCAAGGCTACAGGATGAAAAAAGCAGAATAGTTGATTATAAACTTCAATGTTACTGTATAGTTTCGGTTTTTGTGTGAGTTGCTTCTAGAACATGCTATATGCGTAGATGATGGGACTGGGGTTGCATACGAGGTTTAGCAACAACCACAAGTTCCTTTGACCAGTCCAAGGTGAGGTTTAGCTCTGGCCGGTGTGGAGGGAGGTCAATCCATGATGCAGAGAAGAGGAGTTTTCGTCCAAGAAGTTTTCGCTTGATTGGAACTAATAGGAAAGTTTGGTGAGTAGAACACTTGTCCTAGAAATGGAAATTCTCTCACCATAACGATCATTTTTATTTTGAAACATGCTTTATTAATTCGACTTTTTCAATAGTTCCGTCTATAATTTTGAAGGTACTGATCTCGTAGTACATCAATCGGCAGTAAGAGATAAATTTTGTTTATAGTCGGTAATTGTGCAATGAATTGTTCAACGTAGAGTAACGTCCAGATCCATTCTTTTATATTTTCTTTCTTTTTTTTTTTTTTTTTTCCTTCCTTCATGTTTTGCATGGCATGATACAAACATATATTTTATTATCTTTTTTTTTTATGATATGTTGAGATACAAAATAACATATTACAGTTTTATAATATAAGAAATATGTTTAGATCCATATCTATTTGTTTTTATTTTACGTAATGTAATAGAATAATTATATTGTAATTATTAAAATTATAAATAGGAAGCAAATTAACCTTTTTTGATATATTAAGAAATTATACCATTGAAAAAAAAATTAAAAATAAGTAAAACATGAAAAACTATGTATGCAATTACTCCTCATTATATATTATTATGCACATGTTATCTAATTACTCCTCAATCCAATCTACATTCTACAAAGTACAACTTGTTATATATTATTAGTACTACTAGTTCTAGTCGTCTATAGGAAGTTTGTCCATTGATTTTATTCTATTGTATCTTAATTAAAAGTCTGTTAGTTTCATTTTCATTTGTAAAAATTTTGCCATAATAATTGTATTTTTTTTTTCATTAAAAAACAAACCAAAAAGCAAGCAAGCCAACCTAAAAGGTTGTAAAAAACAATTTAGAAAGTCTAAAAAGCAATATTAATGAGCATTTCATGAAATTTGAGAGATTTATAAGATATTAAATTTAAAAGATGAAGATATATATATATAATTTATTTAATTGTGTTATATGAGCAATCTATGTAGATCTAGACATATTGTTTCGATATATGCAATATGATTTAGTAACCATATTGTAATTATTGAAGTTCCAAATAAAAAATAATCTTGTATTTTTTATATACTAGCGAATACTACATCTATGAGAAAAATAAAATTATAAATAATGAAGACAGTGAATGTGCTTCCCATTTTAATATTATAAATATTGTAGATATAGTGATTTGTTTTGTATGTAGTAAAAAAAATGATAAAATATGGAATCGATTTGCTATAATTTTCTACTCAATAAAAGTAATTAATATATGTAATTAAAGAATTGGTAAAATATGGAATTGATTTGAAATAACTTTCCACTCAATAAAAGTAGTTAATATATTGCTAGTTGTGGCTTCCTAAGTTATGATCGATTTATAAAAATTGGTAAAATATGGTATTTAATTGGAAATCCTTTTCTTTTTTATTGAATACTAACTAATATATTGATAAAATGTACTATACTCGATTTTGATTAATATTTAGTAGTGCATATCATATCTTTAATCTTGTTAGTACATAATATTTGACATTACTCTTTTTAAATGTGTAAGCGTAGGTAATATTTTTAAAGACTAATAAATTTATGAATTGATTGGCTGAATTTTATTTGCATGTAAGATTATGTTCCATACTTATAAGTAGGAAATTGCATACAATGTCTCATTCAATGTTAAGGATGAATAAAATTTCATGATTAAAATATTATTTAAAAATGAGATTACAATTATATGCCCCCATGATAGATGTAAGTTGACATATAAAGTAGCATTCCCTTAATCACATATCTAAAGAATGGAACAAACAAATTGAATATCTAATGTTTGACCAAAGTTGTTGGAATTTGGTGCTTGAAGTTATAAAATTCTTTATAAAGCTATCTAATATGTTAATGCTTATTTTTGCATGGCCTTATTTTTAGGATTCATTTGAAAATGATAAAAAAAAAAAAAAAATTAGTATGGTAAAATAAACCTTACTTTAAGGAAATGAGCCCTAAAATGGTAAAACGATGCTAATGTGGTGAAACGATCCTTACATTGATAAAATAAACTTTAAAATAGTGAAATAATAAAATTCCTCCCTATGATGAGAAAACATGTTTTTGTGGTAAGGTAAAGTTTAGTTTTAAGAAAATGAGTCAAAAAAATGAACATAACAGTATTAATATGGTGAAATAAGTCTTAGTTTAGAGAATTGAACATTTACAAAATGAAATGACAAAGTCTCTATCTATGGTGGAAGGGTGAAGTTTGGTTAAATAAGCCTTCCAAAGGTAAAAAGGGAAATAATATAGTAAAATGAGTTATGTTTTGAGGAAATAAATATTGAAATGGTGAAAATAGTTTTAGTTTGGTGAAATCCAGATTTCTATGGTGATTTGACAAGACCGATCTTATAATTTGCAATCAACTGCAACAAGTAAGAATAGTGTTCACGTGGTGAAAATGAGCATTCCATCAAGAAATTAAGTTGTCATATGATGAAATTGTAAATCACTCCTTATGGTAAAAAAGATAATCGTATGGAGAAATAAACCTCACTTATTGAAAGAATTCTTTAAATTGCGAAAACGGTATTCGTATTGATGAAATGAGTGTTATTTTAAAGAAATAAGCTATAAAATGATGAAAATGTGTTTTTATAGTAAAATAGGCTTTGTTCGTGAGAATAAACATTGGAATGGTGGTATTGGTGTAGTTAAATAGGTCTCTTAAGTGAAGGAAATGGGCCATGAAATAATAAAAGTAGTATCTTTGGTGAAAAAGGTGTAAGTATGGTGAAATGACCTTTATATAAAGGAAATGAGTGATCAAATAGCGAAAATAATTATTAATATGGTGAAAAAAAATTTTACATCGAGGAAAGAAATCTTCAATTGATGATAATGTGGGGAAATAAATCTTTTCTGAAGGAAAGAAGCCATAAAATAGCGAAAACCATATTAATATAGCCTATTTTGAAGGAAATGAGTGTAGAAATAATAATAATTAGATTAGCAAGGTAAAATGAGCTTTAGTTTAAAGAACCTAGTCTTCATTTGGTGAAATAATAAAATCCTTCCATATAGTAAAGAGGGTAATAGTGTGGTGATTTTAATCATATTTCAAAGAATCAAACCTTCAAATAGTGAAAATAGCATTAATATAGTAAAATGAGGCAAGGTTTGTGGAAATGAGGCTTAAACGGTGAAAATGGTGTATATTTGATGAAATGATCATAAACTCAAGGAAATAGATTATGAATTGATCCTTGAAAGTTGACTCATTTTATCGTAATAGATGCATTTTTACATTAAGAGGTCAATTTTCACCATTTTAAGAGTAATGCCTCGTGGATGGCTTATTTTACTATAAAAGCATTAATTTCATCATACAAACACTCGCTACTTAAAAAATAAGGCTCATTCTGCCTAACTAGCCACATTTTGATATTTTAGAAGCTTATTTCCTTAAAGTAAGCCTTGTTTCTTTAACATTATACAATTTTCACCATTTGAAAGCTTATTTCACCATGAAAATGCTAATTTTACCATTTCAACCTTCATTTCCTCAAAACAAGCATAATTTCACCATATGTTTCACATTTTCACCATTCAGAGGCTGATTTATTGAAAGTATGTCTTATTTCTTTAAATATGGTTTTCATCCCATAGAAAGCTTATTTCACTAAGCTAAAGTCCATTTCAAACATGTAAATGCTCATTTTCTCAAAGTGAGCTAATTTCACCATTCAAGTAAAACTTGTTCCATTATATCGTTACAATTTTCACCATTTCCAACTTATTTTCCCAATAGATTGCTTATTTCACCATAATAATGTTAATGTCACCATTTCAATGCTGTTTTTTGGAAACATGTTTTGTTTCACTACATTAGATACATTTTCACCATTTAGAGGCTTATTTTACCATAAAAACTTCCATTTCACCACGTCAATGCTAGTTTCCTCGAAACATGATTTGTTTCACCATTATAGGAGCATTTTCACTATTGATAAGTTCTTATTTCATCATACCGTCAAAATTTTGAACATTTAAAGCTTATTTCCCTAATCCATCGCTCATTTAACCATAACGACATCAATTTTAATATTTTAATGCTCGTTTCTTTGCACCATGCTTCATTTCACCATATTAGACGTACTTTCAACACATAAAGGCTTATTTCATCACAATAATATGGTTTTCATCATTTTAAGGGTCATTTTCCTAATGGATTCCTCATTTCATCACATTAACATCGATTTCACCATTCGAATGCTCCATTTCAAAATGAGGCTCATTTTCATCGTATAAGTTGCATTTTGACCATTTAGAAACTTATTTCATCAAAGTAAGCCTTATTTCACCAAGATGATATGGTGTTCACCATTTGAAAGCTCATTTCCCTAATGGAAGGCACATTTCACCACACAAATTACCGATTTCTCCATACCATTATAATTTTCACCATTTCAAGCTTATTTCTTCAATAGATGGGTCATTTAACCACAACAACGTTAATTTCACCATTTCAACAGTTGTTTCCTCAAGACATGTTTCATCCAACCATTTTTGCTATTTAAAGGCTTATTTCAACACTATAATATGGTTTTCACGATTTTATGAGTCATTTCCTGATAGATAGCTTATTTCACCATGTTAATGCTCGTTTCTTCGATTCACCATATTAGACATGTTTCTACCATTTAAAAAGTTATTTGACCATAGTAATATGGTTTTTACCATA
Source organism: Lumnitzera littorea (assembly GCA_024138015.1). NCBI lineage: Eukaryota > Viridiplantae > Streptophyta > Magnoliopsida > Myrtales > Combretaceae > Lumnitzera > Lumnitzera littorea. The sequence continues at coordinate 101,159,232 of JAMXBB010000003.1, forward strand.
TTAAGGGTCTTTTCCCTAATAAATAGTTCATTACATTATAAAAATATCAATTTCACAATTTCAATGCTCATTACTTCAAAATAAAGCTTATTTAACTATCTTAGTCGCATTTTAACTATTCATGGGCTTATTTCATTAAAGTAACCCTTATTTCACCATAATAGTATAATGTTCACCATTTGAAGGCTGGTTTCTTAAATAGAAGGCTCGTTTCACCGTACAAATACTGATTTCACTAGTCTAACTCTCATCTCATCAAAATAAGCCCATTTCACTATTTTTCATGATGTGGAGGCTTATTTCTTTAAAGTGAGCCTTAATTCTCCAAATAAATACGGTTTTCATCACTTATAGGTTTATGAACTAGTCATCATGAGCCTTTTGAGGATTCCATACGTTAACTAATACTTGACTATCCTTGAAAAGCTCAAGAAGATTAGTTAGTTACCGTAAGCTAAAAGTGATTTTCTTTTAGTTTAAGATTAATAAGGTGAAATTATAAGAGCACAAAATGGAAAAGTACAAATTTTTCAAATTGTAAAGAGATGAAAACTCATAAGATTGCTTTTTCTCCTCTCATTTAGAGTAACAATTTCACAGGATTATTATAAATGTATGAATTTCCTATGTTGTAAAGATCGGGATTACAAATTTCCCTATATTATGTCAAAGTGAAATTTAGAATGGATCTTTTAGTTGCCATAAAAGTTCTCGAAAAGCAAATTTTATTGAAAAAATAAAAATTCACTCGACTATCATTAGTAACTAAACATCAAAGTTCCAGTAACTTTAAAAAAAAATTCAATCTTTATAAACTTTCTTAAAAAGATGAAAACACATCGGACTAACATTAGCAATTGAACATCAAATTTCCAGTTACTTAAAAAAAATTAACCTTTAAGATAGAAATAAACCCTAATACACTCAATGAGCACTAAAATTAATTATAATCAGTGTTTTCAATCACAAATGTCGTAATTTGACATTACAATATGGTGCTTTGTATAAAAAAGATAATGACAAAATCTTACTTTTGTATAAAGGTGTATACTAGAGATGATCTCACCACAATAATATCGATTTCATCATTTAAGGCTTATATTACCAAAATAAGTCAAATTTCACCATTCTAATCACATTTTCATCATTTGAAGGCTTATTTTCTTAAAGTGAGCTACTATACTAACCTAACTTTCACTATTTTAAGGCTAATTTCCCTAATTAATGGTGCTTGTCACCGTAGTAAGGCTGATTTCACCAATACTAATGTTGTTTGTACCATTTGAAGATTTATTTCCTTAAAGTAGTTCTTATTTTGCCATACTAACATAATTTTTCCTATTTCAAGACTCATTTCTACAATGGAATGCTTATTTCACTATACTAGTGCTAATTTCACCATTTTAAGGCACTTTTCCTCAAAATTAATCTCATTTCACTATAAAACTGCATTTTCACCATATAAAAACTTATTTACTCGAAGCAAGCCTTATTTCACCATAGTAATAATGTTTTCACCATTTTAATGCTTATTTTCTCAATAGAAACTTAGTTTGTCACATTAATACTATTTTCACTATTTTAAGGCTCATTTTCTCAAAACATGGTTTCTTTTAATGGAATTCTAACCTCTAAATGAATTGTACATTTACATACCATTCCTCCAATCTTATCATTAATATCTTTTGCATGCATGAATTTAATGATAGAAACTCCACAATTCACATTAGAGAAACACATTAACATATGATATTACTCTAGACATTGGCTTAAGTAACAATTTTGATCATCTTTTATTAATAATCACTCATCGAGAATATTAGGTAATACCATCGAGATTGCAACATTAATTACTAATTATCTTGAATCTATTTTCATTTAGATGATTAAATATTGGATCTTTAAAGTGATAAAAAAACCAAAATAAACCAAAAGTGAAATCTAAAAAAACTAAAACTTAAAATCGGTAAATTAAAATTACGATATAGACACCACCATTATTTGAGTAACATAACCTATATTCATTGCAAGTATTATGGTTGATTGCTTGAAATTTTGTCATGTTCATCTAAGGACTCTATTCTTTTTCGAGTTGAGAATTTCCTAATCTTAAAGTTAGTTTCCTTCTCAAGTTATTTTTTAAATCTATAATTCTTAATTGTATTCAATTTTCTCTCACAAATTTAATTATCCTAGTTAATTTTAATTATATATAATATTTTCATAACAAGAGAAAAAGTACTATTACTTGCATTATTGTCATCAATCATAACTTAGATTGACAAGCATAATCATATGGTGTGCCTAAAAGCTCAGTTATCACTAGGACTTATCGTAGCAAATCTGACTGAAATGGATCCTCTGAAATATCGAAGAAAATTATAAGGGAATGGTCTACAAACGAACAAGAGTCGTTAACGTAAAGCTACTTAGAGGATGTGACTCACCAATGAACACAACATGACTTGACACCTCACTTGATATAATGTACAAGTTAATGTCAAGGTCCACCTACCACTAATCTTGAGCTACTCAACAAAATTAGATAAGAGTGTATGAAAAATAGACTTGGAGAAAGTTATCTCACAAGAACAAAATATTCAGTATTAAAATGCAAGTTATGTACGACTTACAAGAGAAAAGGACTATTTATAGTAAGTCCTTAAGGTAGCATTACAAATAAAGAAATTACAAGAAAGTATATACAAAAAAGAGATTCTTAATATATACGAAAAAGGGTAAAAAGGATAAAAGACCAAAAATGGAAAAGTAGTACAATGTCAAATGAGGTGGACAGGTGATAGTGCAACATTGGTCCCATACGAATATTCTTTGAGCATAGTAGGTGAGAATGGTCAAAATATTGAGGTAATAAAGCGGTTAAGACGAAAGAGATGGTGGCATGCCGAAAGAAAACTATTCGGCCATTTAAGTGAGTCTCTTGTCACTCAGTAAGAACTTCTCAACATTAGTTGGTTGGATTACACAATATAGGATCCTCAGCAAGAGAATGTTCGGCATCATCCTACCGAGTGTACAGATTAACGTATGACAATTCAAGGAGCTTAAGGAGTTTAGCCACATTCCTTCGATGTAAAGTTTCTTGTCATCAATAGGTTGCCGAGAGAGAATTCGTCGGGTAAAGGACTGGAGTCCTCAGAGCCATGCGTGAGTAATGGGACCATTGGTCAGTAGTACATCAGTTCCCCGAGTTTGTTGAAGATTTTCCCTCAAATCTTGGTCTTCGTCATCTTCGGGCACATATGGAATTAATTCGACAAAGTTAAATGTGGTAGATACGTCGAGACCTTCGAGTAGCTCAATTTCATAAACATTATCATTAATACGCCTCAAGATCTTGTAAGGTCCATCTGCTTTGGGAGATAGTTTCTTCACCCTCTTGCTAGGGAAGTGTTCTTTGTTAAGATGGATCTAAACAAGGTCCTTAGGGGTATAAACGATTCATTTCCTTCTACGGCTTCCCATTTCCTTCTGTCAGGCCACAGTTTTGGCCAATTACTCGGCAATCATTTGATGTAACCTATGAAATTCCTCGACATGTTGCAAGCCAGATTGACTCTCCCCTTATGTAGTCAAATTGTTAACTAAGTCAAAGGGTAGGTTCAGGTTAAGTCCATAAACAACCTCAAATAGTGATGTTCCAATGGAGCTATGAGTTGAGCGATTGTAAGCAAATTCAATGATGGGCAAGCATAAGTCCCAGTTACGAGAGTTCTTTCCAACAATAATGCGTAGGAGATTACTGATGGTTCTGTTAACTACTTCAATTTAGTCGTTTGTCTAGAGGTCGTAAGAGGTACTAAACAAGAGCTTAATGTCGAGTTTCCTCCATAAGGTCTTCCAAAAGAAGCTCGTTAATTTGGAATCATGGTTAGACACAATACTCCTCGGCACTTCATACAGTTACACAATTTCTTATAAAAAGAGGTTAGCGATGAATAAAGCATCATTAGTTCTGTGGCAGGGGATGAAGTGGCCCATCTTGCTAAACCGATTAACCACCACCATGATCGAATCGTATCTTCTTGGTGTATGAGGAAAGCTGAGCATGAAATCCATGCTCAGATCAGTCCACGGCCGCTTAGGAATTAGTAAGGGTGTATATTCTCCATAAGGCTCTCTCCTCCCTTTTGCATACTTATACACCTTGTACCTCTTAAGTATTCGATGCACATCTCTCATCATCTCAGGCTAGTAAAAGTACTCCTTCAATATCTCAATCATCCTCTTTTCCTAAAAATAGCCAGCCAAATCCCCGACTTGAGCTTTTCAAATCAGTAGCTCCCTTATAGAACCACTCGACAAGCAAATTTGCTTACCCTTTATCAAGAACCCCTCACTCAAGTAGAATCTGTTCACAGCTCCTCTATCACTACACTTAGCTACTAAAGGCCCAAAATGTTGGTCATGCTCATATCAATAAGGTAAAGTGTCAAATCCAAGCACTTTAGCTTGCAAGATCATGATGAGGGTATGATGGCGAGAAAGTACATCAGCCATTGTGTTGGTGCTTCCCTTCTTATACTTGATGACATAACAAAAGGTCTCCAAGAACTCAACCTAATTGGCGTAACGCCAAGAAAGCTTCTATTGCCTATAAAGATGCTTGAGAAATTCATGATCTAAATAGATTATGAATTCTCTCGGCAACAGATAATGCTACCAGTTCTGAAGTGTATGGACAAGGGCATAAAAATCCTTGTCGGAGGCTAAGTAATTCAAGGTAGCACCTCTAAGTTTTTTGCTGAAGTAGGCAATGGGTCGGCGCTCCTGCATAAGGACAGCACTAGTGCCAACACCAAATGCATCACATTCAACTTCAAAAACCTTCTCAAAATCTAGTAGGATAAGTACTGAAGCAGACATCAACTTACACTTCACATCTTTAAAACTCCTCGAACCTTTTCTGTCCATTTAAACTCAACATTCTTCTTGGTCAATTCAGTCAACGGCGTAATTATGGAGCTAAAGTTTTGGATAAATCTCTAATAGAACGAGGCTAAGACATGGAAGCTCCTGATCTCGACAGTACTAGTCAGTGTAGGCCACTCATTAATAGCTTTAACCTTTTCCTCATCAACTCGAACTCCACTCCCTAAAACGATATATCCGAGAAATACAACCTCACTTTGACAGAACATGTATTTCTTCAGGTTGCCAAATAATTTATTAGCTCAAAGTATGTTAAACACCAATCTCGAATGTTTGACATAAACGAAAAGGTCGGTACTGTAGACCAAAATATCGTCAAAATAAACCACAATGCATTTGCCTATCAATGTTCTAAGCATATGATTCATGAGCCGCATAAATGTACTCGGCATGTTAGTTAAACCAAACGGCATAACCATCTACTCAAATAGACCATCCCGAGTCTTAAAGGCTATTTTCCATTTATCTCCCAGTCTCATTCATATTTGATGATAGCCACTCTTTAGATCTATCTTCAAAAAAATGTGCACACTATGTAACTCATCGAGGATGTCATCCAACCGTAGGATTAGGTATCAGTATTTAACAATAATCTTATTAATGACATAGCTATCAATGCACATCCTCCATGATCCATCTTTCTTTGGTACTAGGACAGTTGGGACGGCACATGGGCTTATGCTCTCACAGACATATCTACGATCTATTAATTCATCAACTTGCCTTTTCAACTCGATTGCCTATCTATAGGCGGGTCGATTCGACAGGGCTACTCCAGGTTAAAGATCGATGCAATGCTCAATTTCTCTTAAGGGAGGTAATCCTTTCAACATCTTGGCAGGGAAGAGGTCAGCATATTCCTGAAGTAGCTGCTACACTTTGGCAGGTAAGTTCTCGGCCTCTTTAACCTCTAAGAATCTTCTGACCAAAAGGAGTACATAGTCCTCGGCCTTAACCTCTCGTACAAATTGAGCTCGAGAAACCATTAAGGACTTTCTCTATAGAGATCTAGCAACCTTTTCTTAAACTTCTTGCACTTCCTTAGGACTCATAGGTGTCAATATAACTTTCTTCTCGTCCTTTTGAAACATATAAGTGTTTCTCTACCCATTGTGTAACACTATCAAGTCAAATAGCCATGGTCGACCGAGTAATATGTGAGATCCACACATGGGAACAACATCACACAGCACCTCGTCCCTGTACCTATCACCAATAGTAATAAACACTCTGACTTGCTCGAAAACGTATAATCTCCCTTTCTCGTCAACTAGTGAATCTTGTACGGCTTGGGGTGTGAGAGATTTGGCAATTTCATAGCCTTAACTACCCTTTGCACGATGACGTTAGTACAGTTCCCTCCATCAATGATCATGGCGCATAGCTTGCCATTCACCCAATAATTCGTATGAAAGAAGTTATCTCTTTGCTCATTCTCATTAGCAACAAAAATACTGAGAGATCGCCAAACAGTAAAGTAATACTCGACTCCGCCCTCAAGGGGTATCTCAACCTCCTAATCTTCCTCAAATTCGTCTAGCATCCGATCGGTTGTCACTTCTTCCTCTCCTTTACTTGCACTTTCAACTTCAAATTGGGGCTTGTCTCCCTTTATGGTCATGACTCGATGGTTCGGACATTAACTAGCCACGTGTCTATAGCCAAAGGATTTAAAACATTTGATTTCTCGGGTTTTCCTCCTTGAACTCTGACCCTGGTATCTTCGGATCTCAAGTTCCTTAGTCTTGCTCTTACCTTGGCCTTCATTTAGTCGACTCGGCACATGACTTCAGTGTTCCACCTCGGAACTGTTTGAAACCCTATCTTTCCCTAGTCTACTCTATAGGCCATTCTTATTCAACATCAGTGTTCAGTTGCTCGACATTCGGCTAGCCTAGTTCCACCATTACCTTTCAACTCTTTGGGCTTCACAGATGGTTTCATCTAAAGTTATGAAGCTCTGCAGTTCCATGATGTGACCAATCTCAGCTCGGAGTCCCAAGATGAACCATGCTATAGTTCGGGCCTCAGGCTCATTAACATCACATTGTATCATGAGCAACTGAAACTCTCGGACATAGTCGTCTACAGATCTGTTACCTTGCCTCAAGTCTTGGAGTCATTAAAAAGTATCCTATTCATAGTGTTTGGGAACAAACCTACTTCTCAGAACTCTCTTCATCTCGTTCCATGTTTAGACCTCGTGTTAGGTCCTCAAGCGAATATTATGTAGTTTCTTCCACCACATTACCGTATATCTAGAAAATTCTAACATGACCACTCTAATGTAGACAGCATCTTCATAATCATAGAAGTCGAATATCTTTTCGATCTTCTCTTCCCAATTTAGGTAGTCATTAACATTACCAGACCCTGCTCAACAACTCTCTCACACGATCCATTCTCTAAGACCCTATTTATTGAGATAACTAAATTGTCCACAATAGCAGCAAGATCTTTTATATACTCATCAGTAGTACGTAGTGTTTGTTAAATAACTTGACCATAACCATGAGCATCACTTTCGACATCGTGAATCTCTCCTTATATACTAGGGTTTGACATTCCTAACACCAAATTTTAATAACTACACTTAACATAGATGGTTACAACACACACAATATCTCGAACAGTAGACTGACTATTACTACACAACTTTCGATCTCAACCTTAACCTCAAGCTATAATACCAGAAATATATGGTATGCCTAAGAGCTTAATTATCACTAGAACTTACCATGGCAAATCTAACTAAAATGGGTCCTCCAAAATATAAAAAAAAAAATAAAATTAGAGGGGAATGGTCCACAAACGAACAAGAGTAGCTAATGTAAAGCTACTCGGAGAATGTGACTCACCAACAAACACAACACGACTTGATACCTCACTTAATATGACGCACAAGTTGATGTTAAGGTCCACCTACTGCTAATCCTGAGCTACTCGATAAGATTAGATAAGAGTGTATAAAAAATGGACTTAAAGAGGATTATCTCATAAGAACAGAATATTCAATATTAAAATGTAAGTGATGTACGGCTTACAAGAGAAAAGGATTATTTATAGTAAGTCCCTAGGGCAGCATTATAAATAAAGAAATTACAAGAAAATATATACAAAAAAGAAGATTCTTAGTACATACAAAAATGGGTAAAAAGGACAAAAGACCAAAAATAGAAAAGTAGTACAATGCCAAATAAGGTGAACAGGTGACAGTGCAACATTGGTCCCGTATGAATATTTTCAAAGTATAGCAAGCAATAAAGGGGCCAAGACAAGAGAAATGGTGGTATGCCGAGAGAAAATTATTTGGCAATTTAAGTGAGTATCTTATCACTTGGCAAGAACTTCTCAGTAGCGGTTGGTCAGATTACTCGATATAGGGTCCTTTGCAAGGGAATGACTAGCATCATCACTACCAAGTGTACAGTTCAATATATGACAATTTGGGGAGCTCAAGGAGTTTAGCCACATTCCTTCAGCATAAACTTTCTCATCATCAATAGATTGCCAAGAGAGAATTCGTCGGGTAAGAGATTGGAGTCCTTAGAGTCATGCACGAGTAATAGTACCATTAGTTGGCGGTTCATCACCATATAGCATGGTTAAATTAAAAACATTCTTACATCAAATAAAATCCTTTCCCTTTAGATTTCCAACAAAATTTTAATAACTTCTATAAACAATTCAATTAATGATAAGAAAAAACTAAATAATTATTTGCTCTTTAGAAGAATATAATTTTTTAAAAATATTTTCATTAATTTATTAATAATAATTAAATTTTATTAATTTTTTTTATAACAAACAACATTAAACCAATTAATAATTGATAATTAACTACCTAATAATTATTATTAGTTAATAAATATTATTAGTTGGCAATAGGAAAAAAGGTTTCTATATTATTTCAATAAATGAATTATTCATTAATTAATATTATTCTAACATAGTAACTTTCGCAATACTCGTTTTATGGTTAGGAGAGTAGAACTTCCTATATTAATAATAATTAAAAATTAGTTATGTTACATATAAAAAAATTATATAGCTATACTATTATAATAATGGTTGGTCAATTAATGATAGTAGTAGCAGTATGAACAGTAACCTATTATACAAACCACTTCCTAAGAGATACTCATTAAGCTACTTTGATTGGTAAATTATTATCATATGATAACCACAACAATAGAATTCTTGTCTTGGTCTTTTTAATATGGTTAAGTAGTTTAGCCAAATGTAAATATATTCAATTAGTTAGATTAGGATTTTAGTTAATTTACTTCATGTGATTTCTCTTAGTTTGATTACAAATGATGATAATAATAATAATAGATGATTGCAAATCCATTGATTACCAATCATAAAGAAAGAATGTGAAAGAACCTTAGAATAGTAAAATTTAATAACGATTTTGTCTTTTAAGTGTAAAATTAAGCATTATAGGCAAAAACTTATAGCTTAATTAGTATGAACGCTATCCTCATATATAGATAATAGATAATAGTATCCCCTTTTATGTTTTATTGAATGGGAAAAATGAAAATGAAGTGCTACAACTATTAATAAATAAAGGCTTGCACATAGAAATTAATTGTGAATATATTATATCCAAGTATCTTTAGGCAATGCAAAAAATTACACATTAATACAAACAACCCATGCAACTAGATAATATTTCCTTTACCTTGTCAAAAGCTCCCATTCTAATCACACAACTAATAACTCTACTACTACGGCAATAAGAAAGGGTGAAAGCAATGTGCTACCTAAACTCTCCTTAAATGAATATAAGCACGAACACTACAATCAGCATAGATCTTAGCCTTGTCTTTCTCTTAAGCAACCTTTAATGGCTTACTTTTATGACACATAGTAACTAGAGCTTTCCACATTTTGGATCAATTCAACTTGGTAACAGTACATAAGCAACATTATATCTTAAACTACTGTAAATAGTTGCTAACATACATTTAATCATTCAAAAATCAAAACGATTCTTTTTCTATAGTTCTTCTTGTTGGTACTTAAGTTTAATAGAGAATCACTCATTAGGAAAAAAAAAAAAGACGAGCATAACATTCACAAACCTGAAATGTCTTATCTTTCCAGTAAAACACACATCAACATGCTATTAAGTGCTTAAAGAGAGGATGAGGAAGCAATAACTTAAAACATGTATAGCTTCATTTTCACCAAACATCTACATGCCAATAATGCAACTATTAATCCATCAGGAGTCAAGCACTCAAAAGTGCAAAATCATCATTATTCTATAGGCAACTAATATTAGCTAGACACAGAAGGCCCACATTTATGACTAAACTATATGTCAAATTAATTTACAACAAGAAAGATATAGTATAACTATGTGAATACCACATGATTAACCCAAAATTATAAGACATCGATAGGGCTATACATGAGATCTAAATTAGAAAATAGTGTTATTATTGATAACCAAAAGTATCGATACATGAAGTCCATCTATGAACCCTTCCAACAGCTTTGCTAGGGTTTATGTATTTCTTACAAGTTCTGCAACTTAGTCCTACAAAATATCTATCCTCTAGTTTTATGAGTGGTTGATTTGTTATTATTACAAAAGCATAGATAGTAGCAATATCTTAATCTAGAAGTATCTAGCCTTACTTGTAAAGTATTATACCTAAAAGAAGCATATAAGAAATATAAAAGAAATAGATAGCTAAAGGATACTACTCCTCATTAAGCCTTAAAATCCTTGAGTGATGCTTGTAAACATGCATAAAAGGCTCATGAACTCAAGGACATATATCAGACATACTCAAATTTTTACCTGTCTAAGGTTTGAAGTGAAGTAAGAATTGGAATCATTCAAATATCATCAATATTGCTACACTTCTTAATGTTTAACTTGCTAAGTTGTCTACATAACATAGCAACTACTGCTAGGCCTAAAGATGTCACAAGTGGACAGTTTTAGCACTCTAAAGTAGTTATTTTTAAGCCTTTAGATGGCAACATTGAAGATGCATAAGTAATTACAAGATGATATATTTATTTTTCAAAGCTTAGATAAGCATGTGAAATTGCTAAAATTCCAATATCTATTGTTTTTCCTAACCTAGAAAAAGTGGTGGATATCTAATTAGCATCTACCTACCCAAGAACATGATAAGAAAAGTTATAATCAAATATCAATGAGCTTAAACCTCTACAAATCAAGCTCTTCAAGCTTTGAATAGGACTTGCCAATGTAGAAAGCTTTGTATCATTCACTTTTAGGTGAAATCTAAGCTTTATAATGAATAAGTTAATACATTTTTGTGATGAACTTAAGACCTGCATTATTATACAATAAGTACACAAGATACATGAAAATTTTAGAGGCTAAATTGAAATAGAGAAAACCAAAGCTAGCAACATTGTTGTTGATTTCATTATCGACATGGTTAAGCTCCTCAAGGGAGTGGCCTTTGACCAATCAATATACATGCTTTTGTAGGAAAAAGACTATAGGACTCCATCTATGTGGAGTGAGACCAGTGGAGAAACTTGTGAGATGACTATAAAAAATCTCGAGTCTTGGTAATTTTGAAACCAACAAGTGATATCCAACTTCCTCAATTAGCTTTACTTTGTTATGAAAGAAGATAATCTTTCATCTGTTACTCCAAAGTATTTGCTTAAGCTTAGCTCCTTAAGTGATAAATTGAAATCTTCAATGGCCTTCAAACCAATACAAATATATAAGATAACCATCTAACTTTATTGATTTCAAGGAGGAAAACTTTTTCAAACTAGATGGTAAACCAAAGTGACTTAAACCATCAGAAGCAAGAACATTTTATGAACAATTTGGCATTGTACATCAACAACGGTACTAATACTCAAGCCTTACTCTCACTAGGTGACCTAATCTAGCTTAGAACATAAAAGAAATTAATATATAGTAACCAATATAGATGAACCATGTGCCAAAGTTAGGTAGCAAAGACCTTCATTGCCATTTAGTATTGAAAACAACCTTACATAACTTATATTCTAACAACTTCATGCATTAAAGGTCTGTAGCAAACAATATAGCTTGCAATAGGCACTCAACATTGAAGAAAACCAAAATGAATAATAATAAATTATTTTGTCCTTTAACAGCTCCCGTTCTTTTATAAGATCCCAAAGTATGACTCATCTTATTCTTTAATTAGCAATATGCTTCTGTGCTTATTTTGATAAAAAATAATTTTATGGATCTACTTGAACATATATCGCTGACATATGTAATACATTATCAGTTGGAAAATGCTCTAAATATTAGTTGCTCTATTTGTTTCAATGATGGGTACGTTTAATTATTATAATAAAAAAATTAGATTATGTTAATGATGCCCCATGGACACTCATCAAGGCATTATTTTAGTTTATAAGTTCATTCTTATCAAGAAATAAGACACTAAAAGTCATCTCACTTGAAAGCTAGCAACAAGACTCCATCAACAAAGTACCTTTAATGAATTTCAACCTTCTTTTTGTACCGTATTCATACAAAAGCATCATTCTAGAATCAAACCTTTCAACTACAATAATTGCTAACCAAATATAAACTCTTATTGTGAATCTACATATTAACACCATCGAATCCAAAATTTAATATGCAACTTAAGCAATCAATTATACATAACATATATTCTCTACAAAATACTCTTATAATTGGAAAAAAAAAATTGAAAAAATTCAACTCCTACTAGATATTAATTATCACTTGCAAAATACAAAAGTCATGATTTGAACAAAATTGACACCATCGTCAAATGCATAGAAGCATCTAAACATTAGAAACCTTTTTTCACAACTCAACAAAACTCGAAGATGCTTGTAGAAAAAAGCATAATCCTAAAATTAATTAGGAATTTTATCGATAAGGAGTTTGAAATATGCTCTTCTTTATTTATCAAAAATAAAATCTAGCTAGACATTTTATCAAACAGGTAGCGTACACAATATTGTTAATTCACAAACAATTTAATTTCAATGCACTAGCTTATAGATTACACATTGAAAGATTAACAAAAAAAAAAAAGTTAAGAAAAGGAATACTGAGGCTACCTATTAAACTATCTCACCAAATTTTCAAAAGCATAATCATATTAAACCAAGCTAAATGATAATGGAAAACAAGCAGATTTACTAATCATGCATAAATTGTGGAGGCATTGTCATATAATGGAGAAGGCGAAGCTCAAAAGTGTGAAATCACTATAGAATAAGAGAGTAGATAAATAGTGGAGGGAGAGAGTCTTAGACAAACATAGAGAGATTAGCAAAAAGAAATTGATAGAGTAGAGAGAATAGATATAAAGTAGAGGATATCTTACCTTTATAGCCAGTGATAGGTAAATAGAAATGAAAAAATTAAATGGTATAAAGTAAAGGATATCTATTTCCAATAAGTCGGCAACTGAAAATAGAACAGGACTAGTCTCCTACTTTTGGTGAAAGGGACCGTAGAAACACCCATTGAATTTAAGTGCACTAATATTGATCTTCCAACGAGATAGGACAGGTTTAAATCCCCTTTCCTTCACTAGTTATAATGAAACACCCCAATTAAGTTAAAATAATAATTCAATAATAAACTAGTAAAATAATTTACGTCATGTCCATAGAAACCGCATTTTAGTAGGAAAAATCTTAATTTATTTATCTTCGAGTAACTTTAGACTTATTATTAAATTTTATCTTATAATATAGATGTCTAATTTAAGATTCTGATTGTATTTTCCTAAAACACTTATTTTACGTACTGATTAAATAGATTAAATTTTGTTTTACGCATAAGGTATAAATATTTTTTTATTCTTATATATATCTTACAATATCTTTATACATAATTTTTTTTTTCTTTTTGAACACTATTTATTCTCATTTCAATTAATTTTTTACCTTTCTATCTTAATTATAAAACCACACTATATTCTAGAAAGTTCTAAAATAATCTAAACCCTACTCAAAACCTACCCCAAACCCTATCTTAATTTCCTTTTCTTTTTCCTTTTATAGCCACCAAACTTCAGACCTCACCATCTAGCCAATCGTTCTTAAAAACCATCGTATTGCTCAAATCCTTCTCATCTACCTCGAAGCTCTCTCACCTACCCAACATTCTCGGATAATCCTCACTAGCTCATTTTCTATTACTATCGTGCTTATTATTATTGTTATCTTTTGTCTCCTATCGAACGACCTCTACCTCTCTACTTTCGGATGTACTTCCATAAGGAACTTTTCTTATCAACTTCCTAATCATTCTTCTCCGAAGTCGATTTGAAACTTTAATTAGCATTAATACCCATCTTTTTAGTTAAAAGAAGCTCTTCAAGTCCGATTCATTGTAGGACGTCATTTTCGAGCTTTGACTCTTCAATTCTGCTTTGGTCCTTTGCCCTCCACTTTTTCGGCCATTCATTCAGGTATGAGTTATGATAGATTCTTCTCCTTCGGTTTCCCTCGTGAGGTTAACCTAATTTATTTCATGGAGTTGTTGTTGTCATCTTCTTGCTTCTTTGATGACAATAATAATGGTTAGACATTTAGCTTCGTTTGGGTCTTCTCCAATCTTCCCTTCATCGAAGACACTATAGACGTTTTCGATCGAGTTTCGATTCATGATGGATTTTGACATTCTCTTTGGATAGGTTGTTAGAGGTATTCAATATGGGACTTAAAGTTAAGGAGTTTTAATTTCCTATTGAAAAGCAATCCCAGATTCATGATGGATTTCGAGATTCTGTTTGGATGTGCTGTTAAAGGTAGTCGATACGGGACTTAAAGTTGAGGAGTTTTAATTACATATTGAAAAGCTATCCCAAGTACACGGTGTTTGTTTCTATGGTTATGCTTGTTAGGACTTGGAATGTAATTGAATTAATCTATATTCGGTTTAAAAGAATGGTTTGCTAGTTGTGCTTGACCCACTCGCTTTAGGGGCCCGCAATGGCAGTACCCTAGAAGAGCAACCGTTAATCATATACAAGATTTCCCTAGTGGACTTTCATATGGGATGACACAACTAAAATATTAGGTTTCTAGTTTCTAGACTCTAGACTCTGGACTCTGGACTCTGGATGTAAAGGACTTAAAAGAAAATGTATATTTATATCCATTTATCTATATGGTCAAAGATCAAGGTGTGGTAAGGTCATGAGTACCCCTTTGTTGATTGCTAACTCAAATTAAAGATAATTAACTTAATATTTATTTATATTCTATTACAGTTGCATATTACCCATGTGTATGTTCTGGGCTTAACATTTGTGTGTATTTGTGCACTTGTATTAGGCTTTGGCTTACTCTTCTATTTTTACAACTGCAGGTTAAACCGATAATTTACAGGTATAGATTATTATCATTGGGTTGGGAAAGAGTAACAATTAGTTCTGTATATTGTAAAATATTAAGATCTAGTTGTTTAGTATATTTATAGATAAAGTGACTCGCCTGTACGTCACTCAATTTGATATATTTGGAGAATTGTTGTTTTATATATGATGGGGGATTATTATAAGTAATTATGGAGATTGTAGTTGGTTTTAGAGCCTTAACGTATTCTGAACAGGTGGGGACACGTGGCAAGTTATAGCGTCATTGGGTTTTGGGGCATTACATATAACTTTAGTAATTTATAAATATTAATAATATTGATGTAATAATATAACTAATTAAATTAATGATAATTGCTAAATGTTATCTCAATTAATAGTAAATAATAATTCGTAGCTTGTTATATATTGATAAAAGGGTAAATTAATTGTTGAGTATCCATGTTTTTACTTTTTTTCAATTTGGGTACCCATGTTTTTATTTTTAACAATCAAGGGACTTGTGATTTATTTAATTGCATCTCCATTAATCTGAATCAAATTAGGGGAAAAAAAAAGTCCTCTTTCACTCTGCTATAGCAAAATTGATATGAAAATAAATATTTTGATAAACATTTATTTTTTGTGGAATATGATGAATTTGCAACAAGGAACATGTGATGTTATAAATACATGCTCTTATCATATTACAATTCCTTTGATATCCTTGGTGTTAGTTACATTCCCTCTAGGATCTTTTATAATATTTTCTTGACATCTAGTCTCTTCTCTTTTCCTAATAATAGTGAATAGTGTATCTAGGAGTATATCATTGAGATGATAAGGGGGTAAATATTGTGATTATGTTTTAGAGTCTTTAACTCTAAAAAGAAAAATAAATAAATAAAGGCTTTGATTTTTGGATGAGGGGAGGAAGCTTTAGCTAGTGTAGAGACTTACCTTATTGTAAAGTAAATTCCTTTTTATGACAATAAGCCAATAATTGGAGTAAGAATTCAAAATAAATGACCACAAGTGACCATTGGTTTGTTACCCTCTTCTCCATTTTTCGACTTTACTAATGATAGAATACAAATTTTGTTTGTTTTTCATGGTTATACATCAATAATTATTAGAATAGTTTGAAAAGAATATACATACATATATATATATTTGTATAAGAGATAAGAGATCAAAAAGTAAAGAGGATTGCTTTCAAATAGAATCGTCAATTTTTGAATTATAAGCATTAGGAAATGTAAATTTTTCTATTTATAAGCATTAGGAAGTGCAAATTTTTCTATTTTTTTTTTTCCTATGTTCACTTCCATTAATAGAAATATAATGGAGTTTGTTTTCACTATTTAATAAAACACAAGTCCCTTTATTATTAAAAATAAAAACACAGGTACCAAAATTAAAAAAGAGTAAAAATACAGGTACCTAAAACATAATTTACCCATGATAAAATAATTAGTAACTACTAATTAGGAATTAATATTAAGGATTTTTCTATGGTCTTGTTTTTGTTTTTTAGGGGCTTGATACCATCCTTCATCTCATTCTTGATTTACACCATTTTAAATCTGAATCTTTGAATAAAATGTAAATTCACCAATCTAGATTTTTAAAAAATGGAAATGAATGGTGAGATGGAGGGTAAGACTGATTCTGTCAAAATAGAAGACAAGACCATAGAATCTCCCTTAATATTAAATATTATATATCAATTATTATTCAATAGCAAAAAAAAAAACAATATTAATTACATAATTAATATTTAATGACATGCTTATTTAATTGAATAATTAAGGTGATTAATATAAAAATATTACAAATAAATAAGAACTAGCATATAAAGAAAATGTAATAAATATATATTTTTAAAATAATCATACTTGATAGATATAAAATTTCATAATATTAAAATCTCATTCATATATTATTAGGGAAATAATATCATATTATTATGAACAAATGGAGATATGAAGTTTTTTTTCTTTTCCATTTTACTTTATGATCTTGAAATGAGTTTTATTTATTAAATATTGAACATTGAATCCAAAAAAGAAAAAAATTCATGAAAAAAAAAGTAATTCTGAGAGAAATAACTCATTTAATCTTTATTCTCTCAGCTATGTTGTTAAATTGTTCTTTGTCTACATCATCATCATCCTTTCTCTTTAGTTGAAATTATTTGGCTTCAAATTCTCGAGAATTATTTTGTGAAGTGGACGGTGATTATTTGATTAATAATTCTTCGAGTTGATTGTTCCTTCCTTACATTATCTATATGGTAAAAGATAAAATAGAATTAGCATTTAGTGTTTTTAGAAGTATAAAAAAGAAGTTAAATACAAATGTATTGTAACTAACTGATAATATTTCCTTTAATGGTACATTTATCTCAACTAAATAAATAATTAGGAATAACTTATCAATGCGCGCCTTTCTTTAAATTATAATAATTCAATTCTAATTTAAAAATAAATCTGTATCCTCATAGTTTATGTGTCTGAATTAGCAATTTGAATACTTTATCCTATATTATTTATAGAAGCAAAATGATATTGTATAATGGTACATTTATGAAATTAGAAACTGTGTATCTTTTTATAGCAAATCTAAGAACCTGATTTTGTTTGGTGAGCAAATTGTTAGCACATATTTTTAAGAGCTTTTCAACCTCTCGATCAAACATAACAAACGTAGTTATCTTCGTGTCATCAACTACTGCCATTTGTATTCAATATCTTTAAAATTGGGAACAATAGTCTATATAAGAATCTTAGGACACTCTATCTTGTACTAAAAATGCATAATGTATACATGTGTTTAAAAGAGTAATAGAGGTGATTGATTACCTTGGCATTGGTGATTAGAAATATTTTTTACAATAATTGCAAAAGAACTTGTTGTCTTCCTTTTCAAGCTTTCATCTATACATCTCATACCTAATATAGTACCATTGCATTTTATTTTCAATAAGCAAAACTATCACTAAGCATGTAAATATTGTTTGTTACAATAAAAAGTATAAATATATTCAATGCCAATCTTTTGTAAATTTTGAATTAAAAATTAAAAATCACTAACTTGATTTTCGTGTTTATTTGTACATAAACATTGTATCTTCAAGTACCACATGTTGTGTTAGTTAAAAGATATTTAGCTTAGCCCTTATGCTAATTTTCAACACTCTATAACAAACAATGCATTAGTTATATAGTATAATATAATTGTCATAACTAAACATTTGAACTATATGTACCTTTCTAAAACCATTGATATTTTCGCAATATCTAAATTCATATAAATTTTTGTTGCACTTGTTGAGGACAAGTAATATTCACCTACAAAGATCAACATTCCTGTAATAATAGTAAGAGGATTATTGTTGTCCCTGAGAATGTTTTCATCAATTGATGTAGCAAAAGAACCCCATAAGATAACTCTAATCTTTTTCTCCCTTATGATAGAAACTAAAAGTTTGTATATGAAATAAAATAAAAACAAGGTATAATATTTCAAGTTTTGAAGTTGTTACTCTCATGTAAAAAGTTGTAGATTTCTAAGTCATGCCATTGAACTTGACAACATTTTTTCTTCAATAGGGTCAATTATAAGCAATTGCCTAATTACATCTACAAAAAACAATGAATCGATACATTGACTAAATATCTAACATGCAAATATTGAATTTGTATAGTAAAACTTAATATACCCATAAGCAATTCATTGTTATTATATCTTCTAATAGTCATATCAAATGATACAAAATTGAACTTATGCATTAGAATTTTCAAGCAATCATTGACAATCTTTTTTATTAAAGTGTTCCACAAGAAGCTCGAGCTATATTTCTTATTTACCCACTTGAAATTGGAATTTGTCATTGTGACTTTGAAATTGGTGATGTCGAATATCTTTTCTTCCTCTAAAAAATGTTTGAAATTGACATGTTGAGATGTTATGAGTGCATATTAACATGTTAAAATTTTAAATCCACTTTTAATATATTATCCATATATTTGAAAGAAAAAAATATGTGTTACCTCCTCCTCAACAACAACCATGCCCATATTGATTAATTCATTATTTTTCTTTATATTGGTGGAAACCCAAATTCTTGTAACTCGAACTCTAATTTTCTAACTATCTTGAAGTGAGGACACGTCATTAAAAAGATGATAATTCCAGCGCATCTCTACATAAAAAGAAAGGCAATTTAAAATTTTTGTTAAACAATTAAAATATTAACTATTATAAAGCAATAAAGGTAGAATGAAAATAATAAATTTCAAGTTTAAATAATTCAAAACTTAAGAATTAGTAGTGGAAAAAATCCAAGCTCCCATAAGTTAGTAAAAACTTTTGGATAGACAACATTTTTTGTTGTTGAGTTCCTAGATGAATCTTCATCAACTAACAAAATTTTCAAACCTTTTTATTTATAACTCTAGATACAGCGACATATAGTTAACCATGTGTAAAGATTGGCCTTCTCAAATAAAGCCCTACTTCATGAAGGGATTAGCCTTGATTTTTATTTATAATCATGGAGAAGTATATGGCTAAAGGAAACTATATTCTTTTTAAGACAAATGGTAACTTTGAGTCGTTTGGAAATAAAATAATTCTAGGAATAAGCACTTTTATCCCAATATTGTTTTTGGACATTACTTCAGCTTCAACAACACGATGAAATAGCTAAGTAATTCAGAGTCTTATTCCATTACATAGACCTGTTGTTTGACTTAGATTCCTTAAAAGCATCACAGGTGTTGAAACTTTTAACTTCAATGAATGATTGGAGATACCGGGAAATTTTAGCGTATTAGGAAAATTAGTTGGATAGAGGAAATCATCATAAAAAATGTTAATAGATCCATTATAAATCGAGTCAAAACTAAGATATTGTCTCTCTTCTTCATTGAGCAATGATAGCATGTAATCATTAACCTCTTTCATAATTTCATTGGTTGATGCTAAAATCCCTCTCTCTTGTACTGTATACCTCTTAAGTAAATTAGGGTATGTGTGATCTGTAATTTTCTTTATTAGATTATATAGTCATGGAAGGAGAAACTCAATTGGAATTTCAACCATATTCTCATCATCAACTTCGCTAATTTCTCCATTACCAATATTTAAAATCTATTCATTGAAGCTTTTAAGTTTAAATAAAGTTGTTACATTATTTATGCCAATTCTCAAGTTCATATTGATTGTAAGTTTGTAAGCCTTACATGATTACCAAAAATAAGACATGTTCAAAGTAGTAACTACAGTGTCTTCTCTTCTTTTATGTTGAATGACTAGTAATACTTGTCTAGAATCTCCTCTAAGAACAATAACCTTACCTCCAAAAGGCATTGATGCACATTGGGGATGGCAATGCTTCATAATATCCTTAAGTGTTCTATTTAGAGTCTCAAAGTAATATTTGTATGCCATTGTAGCTTCATCTTAAACAATCGCACTTGCTTGTTTTTGCAACTTAGCAATATCAGTACCCGGTTTAATGTCATAAACAATATTCTCATCTACACTTAATGGGATTCAAAATCTTGAATGTGCTATATATCCATCAAGTAATAGTAATGCTGCAATTGCTAATGATGCAACAACAAGTACAATTTTTCCTTTTGATCGTATCGTTACAATTATCATTCTATACCAATATGTCTTACCGATACCACCATGTACGTAAATGAAGAAAGTACCTCCATCACTTAAATATATTACTTTAGTGATTGAATCATATATGTTTTGTTACTCCTCATTAAGACTGGCTACAAGGGACATGTTGATGCAGTATTGACCTTTGACCCACTTACTTACACATACCTCAGAGACCTCCAATCCCTCACCAAGAGAATCCTCTTTTGTCAACCTACAGAGACGAGAAACCGTATACAAAAGAATAGTAGCTAAACTCCTTGAGAGCTTCGAGAAGGTATACCTTGCTCTGCTTTATCCCTTGTACTAGTGTCAATACTGACCCCAACTACTCTCTTGTCGAGGCTTTTTTGTCGAATGATGAGAGCCAAGACCTTACACATAAAATCTTGCTTGGACCTTCAGTTACTGAAAGTTTCCTGCCAAGTGCCGAGGCATAGGCTCTTACTGGTCGAGTACTTCTCTTTCGGCCTCGTACTAATACTTACGACATCCCTTACTCATCTTAGCAACCCCTAAGGCCACCACGTCATGATTCAACTCAACTGCTACGCCCAAAGATCCCTTTATATGGAACCATTGGCGAGTTACCACCTGTCTTTTTAACTTGATATTGTACTTTTATTCCTTTTGTCTTTTGTTCTTTTTACCATTTTTTGTATGTACTGGGAATCTCCTTTTCATGTATGCCTTATTGTAATTTTCCCTATTTATATTGTTGACCTAGAGATTTACTATAAATAGCCCCTTCTCTTTGTAGCTGCTAAATTAGACATTATTCCTTACAAATATTGAATATTCTTGGTCCTTGTAAGATACTCCTCTCTAAGTCCATTTTTATATTCTCTTACCTAATTTTGCTAAGTAACTCAAGATTAGTCACTAGTGGACCTTAGCATTAGCTTATGCTTTACATCAAATAAAGTGCTAAGTTGTATTGTGTTTATAGGTAAGTCACATCCTTCAAGCAGCTTCACGTCAGCTATTGTATTCAGTTTACCACCCTTCCCATTTTATTTTCTTTGATATTTCAAAAAACCCATTTGGTTCTCATCTCCTATGGTAGGTCCTAATGATAATTGAGATCCTAGGCACATCAAATATTATAAAAGGTTATTTCAATAATTAGGTCTTTAACCTAACTTACCACCATTGACCAATACCTTGGGTTAGTGACAAAGCTTGGGAAATCAACTTGCTTAAGGATGTTTTAAGAAGATTTGGCTTGATAGGCTTAGAATGAGATTCGTCAGATAGGATTTTTCACTCTCAACCTTGCTTTGTTATCTTAAGCATGAAAAATAGACTTGAAAACAGTTCTTCTAAGCTCATTTGGGCCTCAATTGGCTTTAATGGGCCTTAAGGGAGCTCATAAGTGCCTTAATCTTATTTACAACAATAATGGGCTTTCATTAACTATTATGAGCCCTTAAGTAAGCCTAAGCCCATGTCCAAGCCTAGGAAAGCTAAAGGAAAGTATAAGTTTTAATAATAAGGCTTAATCTTAACTATCTATCTTAGAGCCATTCTATAGATAACATCAACCTCTAAATTATATAAATAGAAGGCTACTCCTCTCATTTAGTTCATTCAAAATGTTAGCAAGCTTGATACAAATACTAGAGCTCTACTAAAATCATTTTAGAGAAGATTAATAAAATAATGCATCAAGAATGATTCAAGAGCAATTAAGAATACCGAGTTCGATCTACTATCACATGTGCGAATTTAGGATATCGGGTTTGCCTATTCTTCCTCCCATACCTCTTCTTAACGACATCCCTCTATGTCATCAGCTCAAGATGTCTCATAGGTTAACCAACACACTTGTCGTACGTAATCGACCAACTACAATAACCATACCACACAGATATATGTTAATTTCATTTCATATGTTCATATAATAATATATGAATGAACATATGATATATGATGAGATTTGTTATGTCCTTTGCAATCGTTTACGTTTGGTTGAAATAATTTTTATTTTTTTTTGAAAAAAGATTGTAATCATATATTGATTTTTAAATATGTAACCACTTTTGTAGTAATTAATATCATAGGATATAAAATGTATTTGTTCTTCCTTTTGTGTTCAAGTATCAAATGTGCATATTTGTAACAAATTGTTAACAACTAATAAATAACTTCAGTCATGCAAACTGGTTGCAATGCCATATTTGTAACGAAGATTTTACCCATTTCACTCTCAATCATGATAAGTTAAATAAATTTTAGAAGCATTTGCTAATGCAAATATATATACTTATATATATATATATATATATATGGGAAAGGTTTATGTGTGTGTATATATATACATATATAAACATAGATGATTCTTGATGGGTTGGGTAATCTAAATTAAAATTAAATAAAGTTTATGGTGTGCTATATAAATATGTATATAAATTATGGTATGCTATATCTATTTACATATATATATATATATATATAAATTAAGATTAAGTAAAGTTCATGCTATGTTATAAATATTTAAATATATATGTACATATATGCAGTCTATACATATTTAGCTAAGATATATATGTCTTTCTAATGGTTTATTAATCTCTAAATAAAGATAATATATATAGAATGAGCTGAACATGAAAACACATACAAAACAATATAAATACTAATTATCAATATAAAAAAAAATTGTACTTGCTTAAAACCCATTATTATGAAAAAACTAACCTCTAACATTAGTATTTTTCATGCTAAAATTTGCTGCTCCATGTTCAATCTGTTGTGGTTGTTCATTTGATTCCTTTACTAATAGCATCTTGAAGAAAAAGATTAATAGCTACAATACAAGTACAAACCAAANCAGCTCATTCTATATATATTTACATTATGGTATGCTATATCTATTTACATATATATATATATATATATAAATTAAGATTAAGTAAAGTTCATGCTATGTTATAAATATTTAAATATATATGTACATATATGCAGTCTATACATATTTAGCTAAGATATATATGTCTTTCTAATGGTTTATTAATCTCTAAATAAAGATAATATATATAGAATGAGCTGAACATGAAAACACATACAAAACAATATAAATACTAATTATCAATATAAAAAAAAATTGTACTTGCTTAAAACCCATTATTATGAAAAAACTAACCTCTAACATTAGTATTTTTCATGCTAAAATTTGCTGCTCCATGTTCAATCTGTTGTGGTTGTTCATTTGATTCCTTTACTAATAGCATCTTGAAGAAAAAGATTAATAGCTACAATACAAGTACAAACCAAACAAAATTACAATCAAAAGACTGAATGAGATTCTATGAAAAGGCAATAGTTCATAAGAAATATAATTGAGAAAAAAAAGAATAAACAAATATGAATATACCTCTTAAATAGATTGCATTACATAAGTGTTGATTAACTAAAATATGTGTTTAAACCTTTTTAACTCTGGATGGAAAGATTCCTAAATAAGATTTGTAGCACTATGTTTTCAAACCTTTATAATTTTGAATGGAGAGAATGTACCAAAGTCAATGCTTTTGCTACATAAACATCAAATTAATATACATTAGTTAACAATACAAGCAATGATAATATAAACACAAACATAACAAAACTGAAGTTAAAACACCAAAATGTGGTTGTAATAATACCTTTTCTTTTTCAAATGAAAATGAAAAGATTAATAAAACTTTATAATTCGTAATTTATAGTATAGTAGTGCTTATAGAGTATTTCAATATACTGTACTTTTCTTAGCTATGCCATGATATTCATATGCGATCAAAATCATTCTATAATAGTCTTTCTATGACAATTAATGTATGAAGAAGTGTATGAAATGAAATTCATAAGCTATTAATAGCTTTCAAATTGGCAAGTCCTCTTAATTGGTCATATATTGTTGAAATTCATCCCATTCTTAAAAATAGAGGGGTTAAATTAGCATTAACTTTTAAATTATGTTAATTTTCATTAATTGCTTAACATGGTTAAATAATTCGTATGAATATTAATTGAGTCAAATAAGGTCTTATTGCTTAATATATATATTAATATTGTCCAACTTTATTATTACTATATTAATATGTATTAATATTGTTTCTTTGTCATATTATTGTATTGGTATTATTTAACTATTATTATTGATGTATTTGTATGTATTAATATGGTTTGTCTATATTAATTTAATATGTATTAATACAATTCGATATAATTACGATTGTATCAATATACTTATTGTCGTTGTCATTATTACTGGATTAATTTATAATAATATCATTTGGTTGCATTAATATTTATTAATATAGCTTGACTGCATTGATAAAAACATTTCAGTACTTTCTAATTAAAATATTTGAACATTTATATGATTTGGCTACATGATTACATAGTATTTGTAAAAGGGAAAAACAATATAAAATATGTTATTAATTTTTTAAGAAATTTGAAACATAATTAGAGATATCTATTGATTTTGTTAATAAGCTCTATAACTTATTTGAAATAAAAAATAAAAAAGCTAAACTTTAAGATTTTAAATTTGTAGTTTCAACAAAGCTTAAGGCCCTCCAAAATAAGACACTCAATTTTAGCTTCAAGTCAACTTCACACTTCGGCATCTTACACCCCTCAATTATAATTCTCGATAAATAAAATAATGGAAAGAAATTTTAATTTAGAAGCACATTAATTATAAAGAGTAATTCAATTTAAGATAAAAATTTATTGGCGACAGTTGATCAATATATAAATATTTTATTCATTCATTTTATGAATATTATACAAATCAAAACGTGTTGAAAAATCTACAACATTTTGTGGTAAAACATTTATTTCAAACTTATAGTAAAACATTTTATATTTATCATTACAAATTTTACTTTAATGTATTTATATAATTTATAATTACTTCTTTCCAAAAATCACATAAATGAAAGAAATTATGGAAATTGTGAAAAAAGCATCTTTATCGAAAATTGTGGAAAGAAAGGAATAAGAAAGTGGAAGAGAGAAAAAAGGGGAAGAGAAGAAGATGGAGTAAAGTTTTAGAGAGTAAGAGAGAGAAATTAGATGTAATGATTATAAGTAAAGACAATTTCACCTATGATGTAAATTATATATGATTCTATAAACTTATTTTAGTATTAGTTTTTCTATTAAATAATATTTGATTTGATTTAAATAGTAATTTCAACTATAATGATTACTTAAGCCTCAAGGGCTTTAATAATATAAATATAAAATTTAAATAAAAAATGAAATACACTAATGATGCAATAAAAAGAAGAAACATAAAAAATGGAAAAAGAGCTTTCCAAATTATATATCATGATATAATAATATAATATGTTAACAATAAGATGTATGGTATGAAAAATGTCGATTTAATTTTCATAATTAATAAGAGATTAATTTTAACATTCCCCCTAGATATTAGACATTAATATGAGAGTGACTCATATTCTTTTATTTGTAATGACATGTTTGTCATCGTGCTTAGAACTAAAATACAATCAAGATAATAATGGTAAATTACATTTTATTATGCTTTCTGATAATAAATACAATATAGTTAAAAGTATAGAAATGTTTGCAAAAAGTTTATAAATAATAGAAAAATATGTAAACAAATTTGTCATTTAATATAGGAACATTATCAAAATCAAAACGTAAAATTACAATAGAGTGAATAATATCCCTAAAATTTAAAAAAAAATGTTAATGAAATGAAAAAAATCTATATTTTAATCTATACTATCTTTCCATTAATACATTATAAAGTAATTATAATAAATTCTAATATCTTTTTAATGTACTAATTTTTTTTTATCTCAAATAAACTTTGACATTTAAATTTTGTTAAAGCCCTTCATTTTTTCTGATATGTTATCACATAGGTATAAATTATAATTAACCTTTATTCTATCTCTCTTTAAGTATCATTATGTGATTTCCTTAAAGTCTATCATTGGTTGACAATATAAATTTAGTCAATTTTAAATTTTGTCATTAATTGATGTTGATAATAATTAAATCAGAGAGACATACTTAACAAACTCTATAAAATCAAATGAATTAACTAAAAGAAAATAAAAATTGTAATAGAAAAAAGATAAAAAAATATGAAGAAACATATTTATATCTTTGCCTAGTAGTGATTTGTTATGCTCCATCATATCATATACAAAACGTATTAGATACTATAAACCTATCCTTCCTACGTCACCATTATCGCAATTAATATTTTAACAATGTACATGCATCAACCATTAAAGATTCCTATTTTGTATTGTGTATTTTAATTTATTATCTCTTTTTTTCATTAATACATCTCAATTGCAATAAATATCTACCAATAGTTATATAATTTTTTCTCTTTCTCTTCAATGTAATAAGAACTTTCTATCTCAAGATGACATATAAATTTTTTCTTCTCCTTTTATTTTTATGTGATGTCTTATAATACTGTTCTAAATTATTATTATCCTTAATTCTAGCTTTATTTATGGTGCTATTATTGGATTTCTTTATATTTCACCATTAGTTCACATTTATTTAAATTAAATAAATATTGAATTCTACCACTAATTGTCATTAATAATCATAAAATTAATTAACATAATATATCGATACTTATGAAATAAATACAATCTATCATAATTAACATTTGAATAACTTATTTTCTAAAATTGTTGGACATACCTTTTTCTTATACTATATTTTCATTTGATACATATTTTCCATTAATATGTCTCTATTTCTATATCTACTAATATACATGCAATTAATTTGCTTGTCCAAAAGTTGTAATATTAAAAAGTAATTTATTCTATTGAGAAAAAAAAAAAAGGTAATATGCTTTGAAATCCCTAAAAAATGGTTAGGAAATTTGATTAAATCATTATTTTTCCTCTTACTTAAAAATCATATCAAAGCCTTATTGGATTAATATAATTGTTGTTTAGATATGTGAAGTTTAATAAAGCCTTTTTAGCTTAATATATAATATAAATAGTCGAGTAATTAGACTAAATCATTGTTTTATTTCTTTCTTAAAGATCATATCAAAACCTTATTAGCTCTTAGAGATGTGGAGTCAAATAAAGTCTTATTTGCTTAATATAATACTAATAAATAACATACCCGCGTTGTAGGTGTCAAATAATTACTCTTAATAGGGTTTTTGGATCTAGACTTCTCAAGCCTATACCAACCTGATTAGGCTTATGGCCTAAGCCATGCCTCTCTGGACTCGGCCTCCCAATCCTTATGGCCGACCTTAACTCAGGCCCATTATATGGCTTACCCAACTATAACGGTCACCAACAATTAGGAGACTATAGATGAGGTTGAACGACTAAGTCAACAACTACCTCCTACATTTGTGGACCATATTAAACCTTACTTGTAGACATGGCTTTTTCCTACTAACTCTTCTCCAACCGTTGGCTCCACTCCTCTATAAATACAAGACTATAACTAAATGATAAATTACTTGATACTTTATGTGCTTGAGCCTTCTTTTTGAATTTAAGTACTCTTACTATCTTTACACACCCAATTGACTTAAGCATCAAAGCGGCCATGCCGGATAACACCTCATTGCTCTTCACTGTTCTTTGTTTTACAAGCTCACATAGTAGCATAAGGCCTAGTCACAATCAATCTCTATTAGCCAAAACCCAATGACGACATTTGGTATTATTTATGGGAACTAGATCCAACCTTCTACTTGAATACACACTAAACACTTTCCCAAACACCACCCTTAATTACTAGCATGTCTTACATAGACAACCCTGAGAGTAACTAGTTAGTAAGCAACTAATCTACTAACAATCAACCCGTAGCTAATGAGACACTTGAACAACATTTGGAGCATACGAAGTGCTTGCTTGAGGAGTTTGCTGCCTAAAGCAAGTTGCTCAATGCTTGCCTTAAGGACGCCAAGACGCATAGGAGGCAAACCCATTCGCTTGAGGCTTCCAATGCTTACACCAACCATAACAACCAATAACAATAACAAGAAAATGGATTGGATCAACACTAGCACAAGAACAATATGCATGGTTTGTAGTTACCTATAATCATGCCCTTGCTGGCAATGAGTAAGTAGCCGACTTCCATGGCGTACTGGCATACTCTGCAACATACTAATCTCACTTGGCAGACAATGCTAACCTCAATTAGCTTCGTGTGATCGTAAGAAAGCTCTCCAAGCAACATAGGAGCAAGGTAGCTAATGATGTCAGGTTGGTCACCAGCAATAAAACCCCCTTCATCAGGGGTATCTAAGACAAAGTTTTGCCTCCAAACAACAAGCTTCCTACCCTAGACCAATATAATAGCACTAGTGATCCTAATGATCACCGCTTCTACTTCTACACTCTCATGAACCTCCATGGTCTTGGGGATGGTATTATGTGTAAGGTTTTCCTAAGTATTTTAAGGAAAGTAAATTGCATGTGGTTTAACCACCTACTCGAGAGCTCCATTGGCTCCTCTATTGAGTTGGCGCAATGGTTTAGTCTCCACTTCAAGCCTAACAAGCCCTTGTCCAAGGACACTTCGTCCTTGTATTTGATAAGGCAGAGAGAAGGGGAGACTTTGCAAGAATATGTAACCTAATTCAATAATGCCGTGATCGAGATCCCTCAGTTAGATGAAGGAGTAGCAGTACATGCTGTATAGCTTGACATAAGACCTTTAGGAGACTCCTTCTACTCACTTGTGAAGAGTAAGTTGAATTCCAGAATAAGGCCTAAAATACAAGGACCAGGAGGATAACATCCGTGCTAGGCATGATGCTAATTTTAGAATAAGGCCCAAAATACATGGATTAGGAAGACAACATCCACACTAGGCGTAACGCCAACTGAAAAAGGTCGGACGAAAAGAAGGACAAGGAAAGATTGTCCATAAAGGATCACCTCCATGGTAGGGCATTAAGTAAGGTTGAGGAAGAAGGCTTGGGTAGTATGAAGCATCAAGCTAAGTAGAACCTACTTCCCCCTCCCATCTACATATAGCATACCCCTTTGAACTAACCAATCACTTAGGTCTTTGTCGAGGCACGAAACAAAGGTTTACTGCAAAAGCCCCTAAGATGAAGGGGAGCCCTAGTTGTCAAAACTTAGACAAGTATTGTTAATTCTAAGAAGACCACGGCTATACCATGGATGAGTGCTTCCAACTGAAGAATGCAATTGAATATGCTATTTAATGGAGCTTCTTTGGTGAGTATGTAGCCCAATAGAGGAACAACAATCATTTTGATGATGATTAAGACAAGGCGCCTCAAAAACAGCGAACCAAGGGTACCTAAGCAAAGTAGAATGAAGATTGTCATAACAACCAAGCCCCTAATGATCGAGCTCCTAACGGCGTAATCAATATAATCATTAGTGGGCCATACCTAAGGAGTCAACCAAGCACCAATAGCTTAGTTAACACTCAGTCTGAGGCGTTGGTTGTTAAAAAAAGGAAGTAGAAGATTAACACTTCAATCTCTTTCTCCAACAAGGACCTAGAGGGGGTAAACACTCCTCATCAAGATGCCCTTATAATAAGGATGAGGATTGCAAATTTTGAGGTCAAGATTATAGTAGACACTAGTAGCTCTACTAACATTCTCTTCTTGCATACATATGAAAGGTTATGGAGCAAATTGCCTGTAAAGATGAAGCCTTACTACCATAATCTCATTGGCTTCAATGGGGGAACTGTTCGAGCTAAGTGTATCATTACTCTTAACATGGAGCTTAGCGATGACAACAATGTCGCGCAACGACTAGTGAAATTCGTCGTAGTTGACTACCTATCCCCTTACAATGTTATCTTAGGATGACCAAGCTTGAATGCCTTTTGTGTCATCACCTCATCCCTCCACCTGAGACCAAGTTCCTGACCCCTACCAATGTGGGAATTTGCAGGTGTAATCAAAAGCTTTCTTGAGAGCTTTATGTTAAGGCCACTAAAGTTAATGGTGTCTTCACTTTAAAGACTGGCTTGCAAGAGAAGCCAGTTGAAAGAAGTGAGCCAAATGAAAAAAAATAAATAAATAAGTGGTGCAAATTGGCACCCCTCCCAACTAGACCACCAAGGTCAAGATCGAAACCCCTTCCAAGATGAAGGAGGAGATAATTGCCCTCTTGCCGGCCAATTCAGATAGGTTTACTTAGTTAGCATCAGACATACCTAGAATCTCTCCCGACCTAGTAACCTACAACCCCAATATTAACTCTAATTTGTAGTCTATCAAACAAAAGAAGGGGCATTTCACACTAGAAAGGTAAGCCGCTATAGAGGAAGAAGTGCAAAAGTTACTTAAGGTCGGTTATGTCATAGAGGAGAAGTATTCGACTTGGCTAACAAATGTAATTGATATAAGTTCATGGGTGAATACATGAAGCCAATATCACGCGTAACCAAAGAGGTAGGTTTGGATCGTGAGATGGTTTGAAAGATAAATGGCAGTCGAAGGTTAAGCAAGGGCTTTTGTACACTAATGATGGATATGACACACCAACACCTCATATGAGCTCAAGTCACACTTGATATGATGCATAAGTATTGTCGAAGGTCACTCACCACTAGTCCATGCTTAATAGGCTAGATAAGAGTAGCTTAAGAGAGAGTAGAAAGGTTTAGTGTTTTATCTATATATCAATATTGCGGCTATTAAAATTTGCAAATATTTGTAGTACCTAGTTAAGGTAAGTCCTAGGTTACAGGAAATCACAGAAAAGGATTCCTACTAGCTAAGGAAGAAAGGGAATAATTTATAGGGGCATCAATGTAATCGTGCAAAAAGAATATCCGTTGTCAGAAAAGGACAATACAAATGTCAAAAAAGGACAGCGCATGAGGTTTGCTTAGTCTGTAGTCCTCATGACACTGTTAGTCGAACAGGGGCGGATCTCGACCAAGTCAAGTCGGTGTCTAAAGTTCAGTAGCTTGAGCAGTTGAGACTACAGTAGGGTTGATTCAGGGGCAACTCATTTTCAGCTCAGCCTTAGCACTAGTGAGGTTGGTTGTATCCTGATCTTGGAAGGTGTGTAGCAAAGCAGCAGGCTCGGCACATTAGCTGTTCACCTCAACAGCTTCTTAGATGGTGTAGAAAGCAAAGTAGCTCAAGAGATCAAACTATGGTATGCACTCTTCCTTGGTGCTTAACTCACCTTAGACAGTTCGGCAAACCATCATAGCTATCCCTCGGTTTCGGGAAGGTGTAGTTGGTCCTTGATCCCTATCATCCCCTCTAGGTTGTTTGAGATTTGGCATCAAATCTGGTTTAGCTCTAAGTTACTCGTCCTCAAGAGTATGAGGTTAGAGATCGGCAATATTAAAGGAGTCCAAGAATCCATATCCTTCAAGTAATTCAATCTTATAAGCATTAGGATTAATCTTTTCAAGCACCTTGTAGGGTTTGTCGACTTTGGGTGATAACTTACTCTTCCTCAAGTTTGGGAATCGTTCTTTATTGAGATGTACCCAAACTAGATCAATTAGTTGAAATTCTCTCTTCTTCCGTCCTTGGCCTTACTTCTCTAGCTTGGTAGTAGCTCGACTTAATTGCTTTATGACCTTCCAGTCATGGCTCTAATGGCTTCGACTCTTTTGGTGGCCGACTGGTCATCATCATGCTTTGATTGGGGTACTTGGTCCATCTAGAGTTCAGGGTTAAACCTAGAAGTAACCTCGAATGGAGACATGTTTGTTATGCAATGGGCGATCCTATTATAAGTGAACTCAACGATTGGCAAACACAAATCCCAATCAGCCATGTTTCATCCAACAACAACCTGTAGCAAAGTTCCTATGGTTCTATTAACAACCTCAGTCATTTCATCAATCTGTAGATGCCAGGACATGCTATATAATAGCTTAGTTCCCATTCGTCTCTATAGTGTCTTCCAAAAGTAACTCATGAACTTTAGTTTACAGTTCAAAACAATGGTTTTGAGCACTCTGTAAAGCTTAATCACTTCCTATAAGAAAAGAGATAGCCAAAGCATTGTTAGTTTTGGAATAAGACACAAAATGTGCCATTTTGCTAAATTGATCTACGACCACCATAATAGAGTCCTTCCCTTAAGACATCCTTGGTAACCCTAACATGAAGTTTATACTCAATTCAGACTATGGTTTCTTCAGGATGGGCAAGGGTAGATAGTATCCTTGCTCAGCTTAGTTGTTTACCTTTCAACAAGTCACATACCTTTCCAATATGTACTGTACATCTCTTATCATTCTCAGCCAAAAGAATCTCATAGTTAACACTTCATAGGTTCGATGCTGGCCAAAGTGTCCAATCAATCCTCCTTCATATGCCTCACACACTTGCAACTCTCTCATGGAATAGGTCAGGATATATAGCCTCCTCTTCCTGAATAAGTATTCATTTTCCTTGTGATAGTTTTCCAGCATCCGTTCCTCCTCACATCAGGTATAGATGGGACCAAAATGTGGATCCTCAGCATATAGATTCTTTATGGAAGAAAAACCAAGTAGCCTTATCTGCAGTTTAGTCAGGAAGGTATGTCATCACGATAGGGCATCAACCACTACATTGTTCCTCTCATTCTTATATTTATGATATAGGAAAATCCCTCCATGAACTTGACCCATTTGACTTATCTTCAAGATAACTTTGGTTGGATCTTAAGATATCTCAAGGATTCATGATCGATGTAGATTACAAATTTCTTAGGTAGCAAATAGTGTTACCATACAATTAGGGCTTGGATTAAGGAGTAGAACTCCTTGTCATAGATAGAATAGTTAAGTGTAGCTCCTCAAAGTTTCTTGCTAAAGTAAGCAATAGGTTGGAATCCTTACATCAGCATGACACCTATGCCTAGTCCGAATGCATCACACTCTACTTCAAAAACTTTGTCAAATCTTAGCAAAGCTAAGACGGAGGCTGGAGTCAGCCTCTCTTTCACCTCCTTAAAACTCCTCTACTCCTTGTCTTCCCATCTAAATTCAACATTCTCCTTTCAGAGTTCGGTGAGTAAGGCCACAATCATACTAAAATTTCTTATAAACCTATGATAAAATGATGTCCGGCTATGGAAACTCCTCATGTTGACTAAAGTGGTCGACATTGGCCATTCGATGATCGCTCTAATCTTCTCTTCATTAACTCATATGCGCCACCACTTACAATAAACCTCAAGAATATTACTTCGAGTTGGCAAAAGTTGCACTTCTTCAAATTGGCGTAGAGCTATTTGGCTCGGAATTTTGCAAAGACTCTTTAGAGATGCTGTTGGTGATTTTCCAGGTTAAGGTTGTACACCAAGATATCATTAAAATAAACCACGACAAACTTCCCTATTAGTTCTTGAAGCACATGATTCATCAAGTGCATAATTATACTCGGCACATTAGACAGTCCAAATGGCATTACAAGCCATTCATATAATCTATGGCGCATTTTGAATGTGATCTTCTACTCATCACCTTCGTGCATTCAGATCTTGGAGAACACCCTTGCTTTGCTTAACTCGTTTAGCATGTCATCAAGTTTGAGATTAGGATATTGATACTTGATGGTGATTCTATTAATTGCTCAGCTGTCTACATACATTCTCCAAGAACCATCTTTCTTTAGCATTAACAAGGTTGATATGGCATAGGGGCTAAGGGACTTGTATACATACCCCTTCTTCAACAGCTTATCTACTTGCTTTTGCAACTCGACGACTTGTTCAAGATTCGGCCTATAGGCAAGTTTATTCTGTAGTTAGTTCTTGGCTGCAACTCAATTGCATGTTCGATGCCTCGGATGGGAGGTAAATCTTCTAGTAGCTCTTTTGGGAACAAATTAGCGCACTCTTCCAGCAATATTTTCACCTTAATGAACTACTCCCTCTCCTCAAACCTCATCTCTAATATCCTTCGGATGAGCAGATAGGTCAATCCTTCGAGCTCCATTTCTCTTTTTATCTTAGCTCGGCTCATTACCAAAGCCTCTTTCTTCAAGGTTCAGCTTAGTTAGGATTGCATGACCTTTACTTGCTCGACAATCATAGAATTCAATTTCACCCTCCTACCTTCATCCTTTAAGGAACAAGTATTCCTCCTTTTATCATATATCACTACTCAATTGAACATCCACAATTGTCTAAGTAGAATGTAGGACATACTCGTAGGCAGCACATCATAAAGCACTTCATCTCAATATTTGCTAATGAAAATTGGCAAAGACACTTGATTGTTCACTTGTAGGGCTCCTTTATCACTGAGCCAATGAAGCTTATAAGGTTTTAAGTAAGGCTTAGTTGGCAATTCCAATTGCTAGACCATAAATGTAGAGGCTGCATTAATGCAACTCCTACTATCAACTATCAAGGTATACAGTGACTCTTTTACCTTGCATTCGATGTGGAAGAGATTTTCTCTCTATTCGTCTTCAGGCACAAGACTGACACTTATTATCCTTCTCAACACTAGAGCGATCGGCATAAAGTTGCCCTATTCACTGTAAATAAATTCTTCTTTAGACAGCTCAATCTGTTTGTCCTCTTTTAGCTCTTCTACTTCCTTGTCAATATTATCTACTTTGACAATCATCACCTCGCCTTGGATCACCATAGTTCTTCTATTCGAGCATTGAGCGGCCATGTGTCCAAATCCTTAGCATTTGAAACACTTGATCTCACTCGTCTTCCTCCCTAAACTTTGGCCTTTCTCAAATTTCCTCAGGACTTCCTTCTCCTCTACTCGAGTAGTCTGAGTAAGTTAAGTCTCAACAACTTTACTTAGTTTCGTTCACACAAGTTTACTCGGAACAATTCGGCTACTACCAGGTTGGCTAACTAATGGTCAGAACCTCCCCATTCGACGCCTTTCTATCCTCCAGGCGACTCAGATCACGTCATCAAGTGACCTAATATCCATGGTTTCTAGGATATCTCCTATCTCATATTTTAATCCACTGATGAAACAAGATACAGTTCAATCTTTTGGCTCACTTACTTCACATTGGATCATCAACATTTAGAATTCCTTAACATAAGCTTCAACAGTCGATCCTCCTTACCTCAGTTCTTGTAATCTTTTAAAGGCATCCTGTAGATAGTAGCTTAACACAAATCTCCTTCTCATGACCCTCTTCATCTCATCCCAACTCTTAATTTTTCATTCCCCTTCTCTTCATCGGGTAGCCTGTAAGTTTTTCCACCACAAAGCGACGTAACTAGTAAACTCTAACACAGTAAGTCTAGCTTTGCATTATCGGGCCCTTTGTGGCATTTAAATTGCTTCTCAATTTTGTCTACCCAATCTAAGTAATCTTCAGCATCTCCACTTCTAAAAAAGCTTGGAATACACATCTTCAACCCTTCAATCCTAGGGGTTCATACATTCCTTTCTTTAGGCTCATAATATTCCTCCGCTTCATCACCTCCTTCCTCTTCCTCCTCAATCTCTTCAAGGGCTAGTCTTCATTTGGCATCCTTACCCATTCCTTCAGCTCGACGTGGTCAAGTTAGGACATTAGCTCGGCCAAACTAACCATTTCCTCATTATTACTGCTCACGTCCTCAAGTTAGGCTATTTCTATCTTGTTGTCTATCTTCTTGGATAACAGTTACTATACTAGCTACCAAGTCAATGAGCCTATCTAATCGGTCACCCATTGATTGAGGTGTAAAGCTACCTTCTTGCCCTTGGCTTTATTAAGCACCACTTTCTTGGTTTCCCAAAGTTCCTTAAATACTTAAAACTGACATTGTTGGTTAACTCACAAAATTGATGTTTTAAACACCTCCCAATGTTCTTTTTGTGAATGACAACAACATAACAATAACTACCACTTCCACTATTATGAAAACTACATATAGTGAATAAACGAACAATCGCACTTTGTTTTTATGTATAGGAAATAGGGGAAAATAGAGCACAGAATTTTCCTTCAACACTTCCCAAATACCAAATACCTATGTTATTAATAGAACTTCTGTTACATTAGAACAGTAACAAACCACTCAAAGAATACAGTAGCAGAATCTAGCTTTAAACGTAACCAAGCTTTGATACAAGGATGATACAGGTCCATGGGTGAACACATAAACCCAATATCATGTGTAACCAAAGAAGAAGGTTCGGACCATGAGATGGTGTAAAAGATAAATAGCAGTCAAAGGTTAAGTAGGGGTTCCTGTGCACTAATGATGAATATGATGCACCAACGCCTCATACAAACTTGGGTCATACTTGATATAACGCACGAGTATAACTGGAGGTCACTCGCTACTACTCCACGCTTAATGGGCTAGATAAGAGTAGCTCAAGAGTAAGCAGAAGAATACTTAGCTCAAGAGAGTATAAAGGTTCAATGTATTCTTTGTATATCGATGTTGTAGTTATTACAATTTGCAAGTATTTATAGTACCCAGCTAGGGTAAGTTCTAGGTTATAGAAAATTACAGAAAAGGATTCCTACTAGCTAAGGAAGAAGGGGAATAATTTACAAGAGTATCAATCTAATCATGCAAAAAAAAATCCGTTGTTAGAAAATAGTATGGATGTCAGAAAAGGATAGTACGTACGATTTGCTCAATTTGTAGTCTTCATGACGTTATTGGTCGAGTAGGGGTAAATCTCGACTAAGTTAGGTTAGCATCTAAAGTTCGGTAGCTTAGGCAGTTGGGATTGGAGCAGGGTTGATTCAGGGGTAACACATTTTGAACTCGGCCTTAGCACTAGTGAGGTTAGCTACATCCTAATTCGATGCTTGGAATGGTGTATGATAGAGGAGTTGGCTCAGTACGTCAGCTGGTCACCTCGGCAGCTTCTTGAATAGTGTAGAAAGCAAAGTAGCTCAGCAAATTGGACTAGGGTATGCACTGTTCCTCAGCACTTAACTCACCTCAGATAGCTCAACAATGCATTTGAGTGAGCCTTCCCTTAGGTTCAAGAGTATGTGATTAGTCTTTCATCCCTATCAGTAGTGCTAGTAAAAAAGAAGTCTGAGAAGTGGTGCATGTGCATCGATTATACCGACCTCAACAAAGCCTACCTAAAAGACTACTTCCCTCTCCTTAAGATTGACCAGTTGGTTGATTCCACATTGGGACACGCCTTGCTTAGCTTCATGGATGCATTTTCGAGCTATAATCAAATCAAGATAGACTCAAAGGACGAAGTCTATACCTCATCTGTCACTGACTTTGGCACGTATTGCTACGCTATCATGCCCTTCGACCTTAAAAACACTAAGGTAACATATTAGCATATGATGACCCAGTTATTTAAGCCCCAGCTTAGGCAAAACATGAAGTTGTACATCGATGACATGATAGTCAAGAGCAAACAACCTAGTGATCATGTTAAGGACCTGTAGGAAGCCTTCGACCAGATGGAAAAACAAGATATGAAGTTGAACCTTAAGAAGTGTGTATTTGGGGTTGATTCCAACAAATTC
Source organism: Lumnitzera littorea (assembly GCA_024138015.1). Lineage (NCBI taxonomy): Eukaryota > Viridiplantae > Streptophyta > Magnoliopsida > Myrtales > Combretaceae > Lumnitzera > Lumnitzera littorea. The sequence continues at coordinate 101,197,641 of JAMXBB010000003.1, forward strand.
CTAGGCTTCTTAGTCACTTAGAGAGGAATCGAGGCTAACCCTAAGAAGATATAAGCTATTAGGGATATGAAGCCCCCTTCCTTAATTAGAGATGTACAAATCCTTACTAGCATAGTGGCCGCGTTGAGCAAATTTGTCTTTAAGAGTATAGACAAATGCATTGAGTTCTTTGAAATTATGAAGAATCCTAAGGGTTTTGAATGGAATCTTCAATGTACAATAGCCTTTAAGTAATTGTAGGACTTCCCCGCATACCCTATAGTCCTCTCTAAGCCTATTTCAAGGGAGGACTTGTTGATAGTCAATTTTTGTCCACTTGTCTTACTCATCTATTTGGCTATTGACAGGCTGCGTAATCTATTTTCTCGGTAGATCGCTGAGTAATTGACATTCTCGACACTACACTGAGTGACACAAATCTATTACTGATTTGAATTTAAGTTCATGGTACGAACAGTTTTCACAAGCATGGTTATATTACATAATCGCCTACTCTCCTTACATTTTAAGGAAGGTGTCTAATCAATAAGCTTTCACATATTTCAACAGTTATTCCGATAACTGCTCTTTCAAATATGACAATCTCCTATAAATACAAGAATAAAACTCTGTAAGAGACATCTAATAACTCTTAACTTCTTTACTTTACCCTTCTCATTCCTGCTTATTAACTTAGGCATCAAAGTGGCTACATTAGACTGGCCTTGGTACCAAGTATTTTTCTTATCTTTGCAGGATATTTCCAACTCCCAAAATTCACCAACAATAGGACTTATATTTGTACCTAGTTGTTAGTGATCGAGTACTCTCTTATATACTAGTTAAAGCAGAAGGGAGAGAACATAAGCTCATATACTACTTTAGCTCATATACCTTGGCCATCATCATCTCAACACGTTGGCTTAGGCCTTACTTCCAAATACACTAGATCATCGTACTTACAGATCAGCCACTATGCACATTATTGTAGAAGTTAGACACATCTGTATGGATGGTGAAGTACATGATGTAAATGAGCACGTATGGTATCTAATGTCAACCATAGATGGCCTTCAAGGCACAAGTGTTAGCTAACTTCATGTTTGAATACACAAGAGAGGAGGAAACATTACTAAGGGATGACAAGCCATGTTGATGGATCATTTACCTTGGGGGGTAGAGGTATGGGCCTAGTACTAATTGGATCGCACAAGATTACTATGTGCTATGCCCTCAAGTTCAGGTTTAGCACTAGCAATAATGAATCCAAATATAAAGCATTGATAGTAGGTCTCAAGCTAGCAAAAGAGATCAATGTTGAACACCTATAAGTTTTCTTAGACTCGATGCTCTTTGTTTAGCAAGTCTAAGGTGATTATGAAGCTAGGGAGGACACCATGGCAAGATAATTAAATAAAGTGAGGAGTCTCTTAGTTGAATTTCCTTCGTGGACCATGACAAAGGTCTTTTGAATCAAAAACTCAATAACAAATTGGTTGTCCAAGCTGGCCTCCATAGGGATACAGAAGCCCAAGGTAAAGGATAGGAAGATTTTTATAGAGTACTTGTCAGATAAAAGCATAACTCTAGGCTCAGTTGAGGTCTTAGAACTTATGTCAACACCATCAGATTCGAGTTGGATAGACCCCATCTAGAGTTACTTGGAGCAAGGTACGTTCTTAGAAGATGAGAGAAAGGCAAAGAAGTTGAGATACCATGCTACCAACTACATGTTGGTTGACGGCATCCTATATTACAAGTGAGTCAGCCTTCCCCTACTTAGATGCCTTTAAGTAGACAAGGGCCTGTAAGTTATGGAAGAGTTACACATTAAAGTGTATAGCAACTACATCTAGTCCTAAGCCCTCTACATTTGGGCTCTATGACTCAGATACTACTGGCCTATCATGAGGCAAGATGCTAAGGTTGTAGCCCAGAAGTGCCTCTAGTGCTAAATGTACATACTAATCAGTCCTACCCCCAGCACTAATCTGTAGCCCTTGACTAGTTCATAGCTGTTTGCCTAGTAGGGCATCGACATTCTTAGTACCTTCCTTAAGGCCTCAAGAGGTCGATAATACATCATCATAGCTGTCAACTACTTTACTCAGCGGATGGAGGTTGAGGTTATGGCTAAGATCACTGAAAGGAGCATTGGGTTGTTCATTTGAAACAATATCCTCTCTAGATTTAGGGTCCCTTACACCTTCATCATGGATAACAAACGTTAGTTCAATAACCCTAAGTTCAAAGAATTCTACACCAACCACCACATCATGCCATACTTTAAGTCGGTCACCCACCCTTAGTCGAATAGTTAAGTTGAAGCAGCTAATCAGGTCGTGATGCATCTTTAGAGTTGGACACACAAAAAGGTACTACAACGAAGCAAACTAAAAGGAACAAAAGAAAAGCTAGCAAAGTCTAGGCAGTTACCGAATGGATATGATGCACCACTCAACCCACAATTCGCCTGATATGACATACTGATCCGAACTGAAGGGTCACTTGCCACTACTCCTTGCTAAAAGGAATAGACAAGACTTAAAGAATAATGAGAACACTAAGGTTACTCAAAGGAAACATGAATAATCTCTCTATTGATGAAAAATTGATTGTCTACATATAAGCAAGTGGAGGTTTATATATCCATCCACTAAGGCTTCTTTACATGTATGAAAGGACAAAAGGGTAGGTTACATAGGATATTCCAAAAAAAGTAAAAGAGACAAAGATTATTCAATATAGAAAAAGAAAGAATCATTTTGGAATGTTGTATCAAAAAACATGTGTCACTTGGTGGCTGGACATTAGAAATATGATACAAAATAGGCAAAAGCAGAAAAGCGTTGTAGTCAGGGGCCGACCTAATTTGGATTAAGTCGAGAGCCAATAAGTTCTATAAAGAAGTTAGCTGAATTGGAGTCAGATGTCTGTGGTCGGTTTGGGAGCTTAAGTCAGCTAGTCCTGGGTTATCTTCTGCAGTAAAGCATCACTACTGGGTAGAAGCAAATCTAACACACGTGAGGATTTGACAGCTAAGTCGGTAGGAGATCAATTTGAAATAGAAATCTTCGTCTCAAATATGGCTTCAAGCTAGTGTTCTTTGTGTGAGTCCTTAGAGTCCTCTAGCTTAACTACTTATGATTGGTCTAAGGGGTTGATTCCTATCATCTACTTGGGGTTAGAAAGATTTTCTCTCAAATCTAGAGTGGTTTCTACTTCTTCTCCTGGCGTGCTCGCAGGGTCTTCTTCTATTGGTTGGTGATGAATCAGATCAAACAAATTGAAGGTAAAGGAGACACCGTCATTAGGTAACTCAATCTGATAGGCATTGTAGTTAATCTTTTCAAGATCTTGAATGGACCATCAACTCGAAGAGATAGTTTGCTCTGTCTTAAGTATGGGAATCATTCTCAACTGAGGTGAATCCATATTAAGTCTCTTGGCTAGAAAGAAAAAGTTTGGTGGCCTCAACTACCAATCTCTTATTGTCTCTGATTGAAGTTGGTGATCTTCCTAGTTCATGCAATTCTTAGGCCCAATCAACTCCGAATTAACTTTCTTTAGCAACTGTTGGGGTACCAATCATATCCAGAGGTATAGTGGGATTAAGGCCATAGATGACCTCGAATGGGGTCTTCCTAGTAGTGCTATGAATAGTTCAATTGTATGCAAACTCTATAATTGTTAAGCACATATCCCAGTCCCTCGAGTTCTTTCCCATGACAGCTCTGAGTAAGTTTCCTAGCATCTTATTCACCACTTCAGTTTAGCCATTAGTCTAAGGGTGGCTACTGGAGCTGAACACAAGTTTGGTCCCAAGTCTTCTCCATAGAGTCTTCTAGAAATAACTCAAGAATATTGTATCCAGATCTAAAACAATAGTCTTCAGCACTCTATGTAATCGGACAATTTCTTGCAAAAATAGATCAGCAATATATGTAGCATCATTAGTTCGATGGCACAAGTGTGTCATTTTGCTGAAGCGGTCTAATACAACAAATATAGAATCTTTTCCCCTAGATGTTCGGGGTCCGGGGCAACCCTAGGATAAAGTCTATGCTGAAGTTGACTTAAGGTAAGGTTGGTATTGGTAAGGGCATATATTCTTTAGGAGTTACCCTCTTCCCCTTAGCTCGCTTGTACACTTCATAACTACTAACCACCTTATGAACATCCTTGATCAAACCAGGCCAGTAAAAGTTCTCCTTCAACAAATTGACTATTTTGGTCTCTTCAAAATGACTAGATAACTAACTACTATAAACTTCACTGACTAACAACTCACGTATGGATCAGTTTGGTATACACAACCTTCGATCCTTAAACAAATAGCCTTCCTTAAGATAATATCCCTTAACAACAATTCCATCCCTATACTGTTCTATGATAGGGTCGAAATAATGATCACAAGCATACTATTCAATAATGAGTGAGAATCCCAATAATTTTGTCTGTAAAGTGGTCAGCAAAGTTTACCGTCATGACAAGTTGTTGGTGACTACATTTATGCTTCCCTTCTTATGTTGAATGATGTATGTGAACCCTTCCATAAACTCCAACCACTTGGCTTGTCTTTTCGAGAGTTTGTTCTAACTCTCAAGATGCTTCAGAGACTCGTTGTTTATATAAATAATAAACTCTCATAGCAACAAATAGTGTTGCCAAACAATAAGGGCTTAGTATAGAGAGTATAACTCCTTCTTGTACACAAAATAGTTCAAGGCATGACCACTAAGCTTCTCACTATGGTAGGCCACAATTCATCGCTCCTACATCAAGATAGTGCCAATTTTAACTCCTGGTGCATCACACTTTAACTCAAAGGGCTTATCAAAATCTGGTAATGATAGGATAAGTGCTAAGGTGAGTTTCTCCTTGATCTCTCTAAAGTTATGTTCAGCTCAATCGTTTTACTAGAATCCATCGCCCTTCTTTGTCAACTTGATTAAGGGGGCAGCCATTGTACTAAAGTCCTTAATAAATCGCCTATAGAAAAAAGCTAAGCCATGAAAAGTTCAGACCTTAGAGAAATTCTTCGGCATTAGCCACTCCAGAGCAACTTAGATTTTCTCCTCATTTACTCGAATTCCTCCCCCAAATACTATAAACCTTAGGAATATCACCTCATTTTGGTAGATCATACACTTCTTCACATTCTCATACAACTTCTCAATTCACAAAATGTCAAATACTTTACGGGGATATTAAGCATGGTTGTTTAGGTTAGCACTATATACCAGTATGTCATCAAAGTATACAACCACACATCTTTCGATCAAACGGCGCATTACATGGTTCATTAACCTCATGAATGTGCTCGGTACATTAGTAAGTCTAAACAGTATAACCAACCATTCGTAGAGTCCATGCTTAGTCTTGAAGGCAATCTTCCACTCATCACTCGGTCTCATACGAATTTTGTGGTAACCACTTCATAGATCAATCTTTGAGAACATATTAGCACCATGAAGCTCATCCAACATGTCATCGAGCCTCGGTATCGGATATCTATACTTGATAGTAATCTAGTTGATTGCTCGGCTATTGATGCACATATGCCATAAGCCATCTTTCTTTAAAATGAGCAGAGCTAATACTACGTAAGGGTCCATACTCTCCCTTGCATACCTTCAATATATAAGTTCATCTACTTATCTTTTTAACTCAATAGCTTACTTAGGGTTTATTTTGTATGCATGTCGGTTTAGCAGGGTAACGCTTAGTTGTAGATCACTACAATGTTCTATGCCTTAGACTGGGGGTAGTTCTTTTGGTAACTCTTCAGGGAACAAATTAGAGAACTCATTTAGTAGACTTCGAATCTCATCAAGAATATCCTCCAAATCTCTCATCTCTAACATTCTTCTAATCAATAGGAACATAGGCTCATCGACTTTCTCAGCAAATCAGAGCTCTCTTCAGCTCATTACTGAGGTTTTCTTCTTCCTAGCTTAGGTGAGCTAATTATGGGTCTCATTCACTTGGGATGGGATCATGGGCTACAACACAATCTTCTTTCCATTCTTAACAAAAGCATATGTATTCTTATATCTGTCATGAGTAACATGTCGGTTGAACAACTAAGGTCTTCCAAGCAATAAATGTAAAGCTCCCATGAGGACAACATCACACACTACTTCATCTGAATACATATTCCCAACACTGAATGGTACGATTACTTGCTCAGTCACGTACAAAGTACCCTTATCATGAAACCAATGCAGCTTATAAAGTTGAGGATGCTTAGAGGTCAACAAACATGACCTCTGCACAAAGGACTGCGCAATTACATTAGTACAACTTCCTTTATCCATTATAATGGTGCATAATTGTCCCTTGATCGTACATTTAGTATGGAATAAATTTTCCCTTTCGTCTTCCTCGAAGCTCAGTAGGGAGCTCAATACTCATCTCAAAACTAGGGTCATCACTTCTCCCTAGTCAAGATAGACACAGGTTTCCTCTTTCTCCTCGACGTTAGCGTTTCCAACATCCTTTTCCTCCTTAAGCTCGCTTTCATCAATGCTATTCACTACATCTCCTCGAAGCACCATGACATATTGGTTCAGACACTTAGTGACCATGTGTCCAAAGCTTAAGCATTTAAAGCACTTTACCTCACTAGTTTTCTATTTAGAGGTCTGTCCTTTCTCATATGTTCTCGAGGTTAGCCTAACCTCAGTTCAGCTTGACTGTCTTACTTAGCTATCATCAGGTCAATCATTCATTTCCTTAGTTCGGTATGGCCTCCTCAGCTAGGCTTGAACAGGTTAATGTAAAACAAAGGCTCGGGAGAATGTTGGGTTGGGTTAACTTAAAACACTTCTCCTCTGTTTTTTGACCCTCTGTACAATCTTATCGCCTCTTCCAAAGTATAAAACCTTTGCACTTATACAATGTTGCAAATCCCATACTTGAGCCTAGAAATGAACCTTGATACCATGTAGGCCTCTAGTTCTTCCACGTCGGCTCGAATCATGAACATCTAAAACTCTCTTACATAGTCATCAATAAATTGGCTTCCTTAGCAAAGCTCTTATAACTTTGTAAACGTATCTTGTAGGTAGATCTCGAGCACAAATCTACCTCTTAAAAAACTTTTCATCTCCTCCTAGGTTCTAATACCTTGTCTTCCATCCTTTGCTTTAGCTACATTTAAATTTTTCCACCACATAGTAGCATACCAAGAGAACTCAAGTGCAGCAAGTCGAACCTTCATAACTTCTGTATATCTATAACAGTCAAACACCTTCTACACCTTCTCTTCCCGCTCCAAGTATTCATTTGTATCTCCATTTCTACTAAAAGGAAGGATTTGAACCTCAACATTGTCTAGCCCTCGAGGAGCTTGGTGTCCTCATCCCTATGGTTGGTAATAGTCAGTTTCTTCTTCTTCCCTAAACTCTTCAAGATCCAGCTCCTTATCATCTTCCTCAATCTCCTCCAACTCTAATCTTTGTCTAACAACTCGGTCTACTACTCCTCCAACTCACTGTGGTTGAACTGGGTGATTGGTTTGGTTACCTTGGCCATAGTGTCTCTCAAGGGCATTTTCTTATGGGTTATGGTGCTGTACACCTTAGGGTTGTTGTCTATCAACTTGCATTGCTGTGATTAGACTCTCAATAAGGTTTGTAAGTCTGTTAAGTTTGTCATCGATCGACCTTGGAGTGTTACTACCATTATGACCACAACCAAGTTGAGCACCACTACTCTGGTCACCAATAACACCCTAAACACTTGAATCTGACCTGGTACAATACTTCTCCAATAGATTAACAACTTTAATACCTAATAATCACTCGAACAGAACAGAAGCGAACTTGTTCTATTTTCGTAATGAAAAATAGAGTAATAATGAAACTACACTTACACACAAACTCACGGTAGTAGCTACGGAAGGAACACAACAACTACTAACAACAAAGCAAACCAAAACTTCACTATAACTTCACACACTCCTTCACAGAACTGTGCTCTAATGAAACTAGTACGTATTAAGGGTCAAACACATGGAGAGGCACTATAATGAAGTGAACCAAAAGGAATAAAAGAAAAGCTAGCAAACAGCTACTGAATGGATATGATACACTACTCGATCTTACTTGACCCACAATTTACCGAATATGACACACCATTCCAAACTGAAGGATTACTCACCACTACCCCTTATTAAAGGGAATAGATAAGAGTTGAAGAATAATGAGAACGTTAAGGTTACTCAAAGGAAACATGAATAATCTCTCTATTGATGAAAAATTGATTGTCTATGTATAAGTAGGGGTTTATATACCTGTCCACTAGGGCTACTTTATATGTATGAAAAGACAAAAGGGTAGGTTACATAGGATATTCCAATAGCGGTAAAAGAGACAAAGAATATTCAATACAGAAAAATAAAAAATCATTCTGGAATGTTGCGTCAAAAGACATGTGTGACTTGGGGGCCTGGGCATTAAAATATGATATAAAGTAGGTGAAAGCAAAAAAGTGTCGCAGTCATGGACTGACTTGATCTAGATTAGGTCGAGAGCCAATCAGTCTTGTAAAAAAGTCAGCTGAATTGGAGTCATATGTCTATAATCAATTTGGGATCTTGACTCTACTAGTCCTAGGCTATCTTTTAGAATAAAGCATTGTTGTTGGGCAAGAGCAAATCTGACACACATGAGGATCTAACAACCAAGTCGAGAGGAGATCAGTTAAGAATAGAAATCCTCGTCTCAGATATGGCTTCGAGCTAGTATTCTCCATACAAGTCCTTGGAGTCCTCTACATCAGCTTTGTGTGATTGGTCTAAAGGGCTAGCTCCTATTAGGTCATCCTCGAGAACTTGAAAAAGAGGGTGGATCGAGCTTAGGGCGCTTAGGCAAATGAGCTATCAAATATCTTGTCGGGATACAAGACCACCCATCATAACTCTAAAGGCAAAACTCCTTTTCGCCTGGCGTTCAGGTTAGAGGCAGTCTTCTCCATCATGCTAGAGCTTCCTAACATCTGGACTCAAAGATTCAACGCTATTCTAAATGAGTCCCTCTTACAGGCTAGCATTAATACAGTAGTAGAAATTAAACACCTCATCGCGGCTTAGGTAACTACTTACCAGAACTAAGCAGTTAGATACTATGATAAGAAGGTCAAACATAAAGAGTTCAAGGTCAATGACTTAGTCTACTAAAAGCTAGAAGCCACAGGCTCATGAGAAGAATAAGGTAAGTTGGCCCTCAACTAGGAAGACCCGATCAAAGTAAGAGAGAGCTTAGGGAATGGAGCATATAGATTAGAAAGATTAGATGGTGAGCTCATCCTACGCACTTAGAATGCCAATGATCTTAAGCCATACTTTGATTAATATACAAATCCCTTGTAAATCTTTTTATGAATATCAATGAAAGTTCTCCTTCTCATGAGTATTGTTTACTTTTTTCCTTCTCTTACTCTCATATTAAGTCTTAGCCCTCAATGGGTGAATGGACCTACTACTTAGGCAAGTTGGAATATCACCAACCTAACCCCCCTCAAGTAACCTTAGGAAAGGAAAACACCTATTGTACAATTGAGGGATTACCATTACCTAGGCAAGTTGGAATGTCATCGACCTAAACCTTCTCCCCCCTCCTCACCCCCTACCTCCCTACCTCTTCCCCTTCCCACCTTCCTAGGTAACCTCAATAAGAGGAAACACCCCTTACATAACTAAAGAACTCCCATTACCTAAGCATGTCAGAACATTACTGACTTGACCCCCCCTAGGTAAGCTCAGCAAGGGGAAATACCCCTTGCAGAACTAAGGAACTCCCATTACCAAGGCAGGGTAAAACACCACCGACCTAAACTCTATTAGGTAACCTCTACAAAGGGAAATACCCCTTGCGCAATGAAGGAACTCCCTTATTAGATGCATGTTTGCAACCAATCAATTAAGTACAATAAACCAAACAAAGAAGTGAGAAGTATTGATAGAACTTGAAGAACAGAAAGCAAAGTGAATGCATTAAATGCAAAAGTTCAAATTCCATTAACAAACAAGGCATTTATAGAATTAAGGTCGACATCCTAACCTATTATACAATATCTCCTACCTAAGTATGGGAAAAATAAACAAGTGCAAAAAAGGGGGAAGGGTGATAAGTGTTCATTATTTAGGATCAACAAACTCTGGAAGCTTTGAAAAGTCTAACACTCCAATTTGTATGGGGGCTAATTTGCTGGTGGTCTTGGATCTTGAGATGCCTTGTTTAAGGCCCATAGAGGGAGGGGTTAGGGTCTGCTAGCTTAGGTTAATAAGAAGATTAGCCCGACCCTCACCATCTTTAGAAGCATCAAAAACTTGATATCAGGCAAGTGCACCTATCAATTTTAATATAGCGAATGTGAGTCCGAGTCGATCCCTCAGAGACTTCGAGTACTAATATTAACCTTAGCTCTATTATCTAACCGGAAAATTGTGATGAGTTGAATGAATTAAAAATACTAAAATTAGCAAACTAACACCTAATTATGAGACTTAATTAAGCAATTTAGAAAGCGATAAAATTGAGAACGACTTCAAGAAGGTAATAACGTATTTAGGAATTATTTTCCCTAGTGTTTAATATGTGACCGCTTAAAATGTATCCAATTCAATTTCTATTATTCTTGACCGGAGGAATTCACAATTAAAGTTAACACCTTTCTCAAGCATATTAACCTTAATCCCAAATTATTTACCGGAATCTCTTCACTTAGTAATGTAATTTAGAATCGCATTAATGTATAATGAATTCCCATACAAAAGAACAACTTTCTGAAAGAAACATGTATCTTATCTCTAAGTACACATGTAATTCTCTCCAATTATGTCAAGATCTTATTACACATGTGATTTCACAATTATCATGCATAATATCATAGATTGATACTCTAGAAATATCAATTAACAATTAAACAACATAATTGAATAAAGAAAAGATAGAAAATTTATTGAAAATTATCAATCAATTTAATAGTCACATGAAACCCTAAGTTCCATAATCCTATATACAAGAATCTTAAGCTATCATAACGAAACTAAAAACGAATTCCAACAAAATCAAGAAATAAAATATGAAAAATCCCTTTTGTTGATGATACATCTCTTCAATCTTGAAGTTAGGTGTTGCTTTCGCCTTTTTCTTCTCCTTTTCTTCAAGTCTCTTCTCTTTTGAATGTACAATCTTATATGTGAAACCCTAGTATGTCCTTTTATAATGTATTGTAAGATTTCTTTTTTCGTCACCAGACACAGCTTGGGACATAATCGTGTCCCTAGGTCATGTAACTTTCTAACCTTGGCAAATTTTCCTGGATGGACACAATTGTGTCCCAGACTGTGTAACTTCAAAACTTCATAACTCATTCATTTGAACTCCAAATTGAGTGAAAATTGATTCCTTTTCTTGATTTTTAATTCAAGAACGCATTCAAATCTTGAAATCAAAATTTTATTCAATTAAGTATCAATTTCTTTAAAGAAAACCAAAGATGTAAGGGAAATATTATAAAATCACCATGTGAAATGTATTTAAAATAAGAGTTATCAAGCACTATCAAAGGTAACCTCCTGTTGAGCTACTGAAGCATAAGTGGATGGAGGAATGACTTAACCATCCTTGGCAGTAGGAGGGGTACCTTAGATGGCTTCAACTGCTTAGGAAGCATCTCTTTTTCTTGCTTGGGCTACCTTCTCCCCCTATATGTAAACTCATCCAACTAATCCAAAAAGCTTAAGTCAAGGTAGGGATGATGTTCCTGGACATTTTGGCAAATCTCCTTACTACACTTAATGGTAAAATCTTAGCACTTCTTAACCCAACGCTGTGATTTGAAGAAGTTCTCTGCATCCTTCTCCTTAGTAGCCTTGTTGAGCACCTTATCAATCTTTAGATCAGTAATGAGCTCCTTCATCTCCTTAGCCTCTTTAGGGAGCCCCTTTATTCTCTACTCCTGCTTGACCTTTTGACAAGCTAGCTTTAGCGAAGTGTTCTAGCAAAATCACATTCGGCTGCCTTCATCGCCAACTCGGGTTATAGCTTGGAAACTGACACTTTTAGCTGCAGGTTGCATTGGTCGAGCTCTACCTTAGCCTTCCTCTCCTCTTCCTGCTTTTTGGAGAGTTTAGCTTTAGACTTATGCTCCTCCTACAGTTGTGCCTTCAATGTCTTAGCCTCCTTGCTAGTTTCCTTGGCCTCTTGCCAACCTTGCCTCTCCTTTCATAAGGTGGCCTCTAAAGTAGCATTATGTATAAAGCAACGATGTAGACTTCAATTAGCCTTATGAAATTTCTTATGAATTTGCTTAGAAGAAGACTCTACCTCCTCTAAATCCTCCTATTCACTAAGCATAGTCGATCAGAGGTCTTTTACCTTAGCTAGCATCTATTTATAGCGATTCACCCATAGCAACACCTAACTATGATACTACAAATTAAGAAAGTTAGTGTTAGTAGCAAAAAGAAGAGTTAGAAAAACATTACCAAAAAAAGGTGCAACTTGTAGTGACAAACATGTACATAATAGTTCAGGGAGTTGAGGTAGCCTCCAAATTCAGTAGGGTCATTTAATAGGTGCGTTGATGCCATCTCCAGGATGCTCCAGTTGACAGCGCTATAAGACCTAATCAACGCCTCGAAGCGGAAAGATCAGTAATGTAGTATTATATCACCACCTTGGATTCCCCATTAAGGCTGGAAGATCCACCCTTTATACTGCCTAGTGTCTGACTCAAAGCTCCCTTTATAGAGTGAAGTGTCCTTCAACTCATATAGAATCCCCTTATAGGTGTCCAAAATGGTCCTATCCTTCTAGTGCTTCTTTAAGGCCTCAATTCGGGACGTTCCTATTTGGTCTATTGCGAGATAAGGATGGCCAGATGGGAGTTGCTGAGACAATGATTTGCCAGGTAGCACTAGTAGCTTAGACCTCTTCGAGGCCAACGCCTCCTTCCTCCCCTCTTCGAGAAGTTTCCTCTTCTGACCTGCCAGCCCTTCGGTAGTGCCGATCTCAAGCCTCTTTCCTTTGTCTTTGGAAAGGAAGGAAAGAATTAACAACTCTAGCTTGTGAGTCGTAACCTCATCCCCTACTGCAATGGGCTCAAATGAAGGAGGAGTTTCGATTACAAAGGAAACAACAGCTAAAGGGTTAGCAACCATGAGCTCCATGGGAGCTCCATTGACAGTAATCCCTTGAGGGACAAATGATGACTCTACCCTACTTATCTCACTTATAGTCTTAATTTTAGGGTCGGTAGCCCTCTTGGCTGGCTTGGCTCTACCCTAATGTCTCCTTACCAACTTCGGCTTAGAAGGGTGTGGATTGTTAGCCACCTCGACTAATTTCTTGCTTGCAAAGGAATGAACGAACACTATCAGCATAAAGATAAGTATAGCATAATCATTTACCAACTTCACCATAACCAACATGGATAAGGAGGATCCTTCCCCTCTCCTTAGAAGGACATTAGAAGAAGCACAGTTTTATACAGACTCATGCTAGTATGATGAAAGAAGCTGTTCTTAAAAAATGAACCTATACCTTTTGTCCATTTCTTCACCATAGCCTTCTTTATGCTAAGGAACAGCTTAGAGATTAGATACTTGAATTATCTCTCTACTATCTCCCCAATGTTTATCTCTTGATTATGCCTTAAGGCCACGAAGGTCGATATCTCTCTCGTAGCCTTGATGTCACTAAGCCCAAGCTCCTTTTAACCACTAGTTCGGACCATGTGGTCCACTATGTCCAAAAGTCTACTTGTTCTGGTAGCTCTACCACCAGGAACTCGTCTTGCCAACCTTTGACAAAATCTGCCAAACCTCTGAACAGCTTCCTCCCTAGACAATTATAGAGGTACATCCATCTATTCTAACTCTTCTTAGGGTAGAAATGGTTGAAGAGTTATGGAGTAGCCTTTATCATTAAGTACTTACATAGCCCTTAGAGCGCCTTCAACATCCTCCACCCATTAGGAGGGATTTGTGTCGAATTGCACCAATGGTAATCAAAGAGTTCCTTCTCAAACTCACTCAAGGGGAGGCACATCTCATACTCCAAGCACTTTTCAAATACTATAAAGCACCTCCCTAACAGTAAAGGTACCCTTTCCTCTCTTTTCGACAGTCGCACTGGTTAGCTCGAAGTCGATCCAACCATAAAATTTTTTAGGTCCTAGTTAATGACAGAGGGTTTACTTTTATTGATTTGATTACTCGGACCCTTTTATTCTAGGCTCGGTGAACATCTCCATGGCTTTGGGTAAGGGATCATACACATAAATGACCCTAAGGATGGTGCTAATGAGCCTTGCTCTATCTAAGGCCTCAACCGCCATTCTTAACATTTCATCCAACTGTATTAGCAATGAGACTTAGTCCTCTCCTCCATGGGGAAGATTACTCCTTATAGCCTCAAAGTTAGTTGTCATAGTGAATTTAGACCATTAGAAGGCGTGCCACCTGTATTTGCTCCACTACTGGTCAACATTTTGATGTTAAAGAGTGAAGCATGAAAAGAACTTAGAAACCAAAAGATTAAAGAGTTAAGAAGGTGAGAGTTGTAAGTGTTTTAGATAAGTGTATATCAAGAAAGAAATGCAGAGAGAGTAAACGATAGTGCTGAAGGGTATTTATAAGCGTAAAATCTAGGAAAATGCGCTGAAGGTTATGGGGATTTGTATGAATGAAGAATCCCCTAAAAAAGCGCAGTGGTGACACCTATCAAAGGTTTGTGTTGGATGGTTGAGTTTCAAAGACAAAATGTTCATGACTACATGCAAGTTTACAAAGACAGGATACTTATCACATCACATTAAATGCACTATGAAAGTATGCAATATAGTGAGAATTTGAAAGGTTGGCTTCCACACGAAGTTTTCCTGAAGCCTCCTCAACTTCTATGTCATGGATAGAACTCCCTTAGCACTTCAATACTACTATACCGTAGCGTAAAGAGTTGGGAGCTGCTTGGACAATGGCAAGCCCAACTCAGTCTTACTAGCCTAGACCATCCGACGCCTCTGTATACTCGGCACCTTCGCTTTATACCCTTATTATCTGAAGCACCCCGCCTATTGAATCTTCACCTTGGCTTTAAGTACCTATCTCAGTCTATTGAGTATCCAGCTTGGTATACCTACAACATTCCGCTATGACATTTTGTAGTCTCTTTGAATCACCCCACCCTACTCTAACCCTTGTGTTTGGCTTAGATCCCCTCATTGGTTGTCTCCTCCACCCTAACCAGACAAAGTTCCAATTACTCAACACTCTTTATCAACTAAGGAGGCCAAACCTCCTATGTTCCACCTTAGGGTTTAAGCACCCAACCCGACTTAGTTGATAGCCCACTTAGATCAGTTGCCCTTACTCAACCCTCAAGTTACCTAGCTCAAACATCTTCGCCCCAACCTTTCACTAGTACAAACTCCAACCACACCATGTTGGTACCTTTACCATAATGTTGGCATAGCAACATTATTGCCATGTTTCCTACCGATATGAGCACTTCAAGATCGGATTGACTACATGCTTGAGAAGCCCATTTTCTGCCTCTCCTTACCTCTACAATGGTAATGTGACTACCAAGGGGGCAGGCAGATGGGGGTGGGGTGGTGGAGGTTAGTATAAGTGTTAATAAAGTCTTTTAGATTCGGACTCCTCATACTTATGCCTAGGCTATTGCTATTTAGACTCGACATCCCTATCCTTGTAGCTAACCTCAACTCAGGTCCATTATATGCCCTACTTAACTACAATGGTCACCAACTATTAGAAGACTATAGATAAAGTTGAACGACTAAGTCAAAAACCACTTCCTACATTTGCGGACCATGTCAGACCTTACAACTCCACTATCCATTACTTACAGATGTGGTTTCTGCCTAATGACTCTTCTCTAACCGCCGGCTCTACTCTTTTATAAATACAAGACTACAGCCTAACGATAAACCACTTAATACTTTGTACACTAGAGCCTTCTCTTTGCATTTAAGTACTCTTACTATCTTTATACACCCAACTAACTTATGCATCGAAACGGCCACACTAAACAATACCTCGGCACCCCTCATTATTCTTTATTTTGTAGGCTCATACAATAGCATAATCATAGTTATCAAAATCGTAATTCTACAAATTTACGATTTTAGAAAGCATTTTCGAGTTAACTCGTATATAAACTCTTTTTCATGTAGAAACTTACATTTTTAACCGATTTTACATATAAACTTGGTAGAAACTTATGTTTTTTTACTAAGTTTACCAATTCTACATATCTAAGTTAAATGGCTAAAAAATAAATAAATACAACTAAGCTCTTACAAGCCATTAACTATTAGAGCATTACATCATTTTCATTATCATATATTTTTTTTATTTTTTCTCTTTTTCTCTCTCTTAATCGCTTATTTTATGTTCATAGCATTCACCTAGGTTTCAGCTTTAATAGCAAATATTACAAGAAAAATTATATAATTCAGTTTATACCATTAGTAATTTAAAATAAGTTGAAATATTTGATTCTCTTAAGTTCATTGTTTTTTTTAAAGAAAATAATGGAAAAAAGTTTAGTTTCAACTTTGTTTGTTTTTCTTCTATATATGTTTAATTATATATTATTAAGAATTTTTCATGAAAAAAAAACTTAATCTTTTTATTTCTGTATTTCCATCATATATTTCAAGTTTTGAATAACTATTATAAGCATCTCTATAGTTTTTTAAGCTATTTTACATAATTTGTAAAAACTTACATTTTTACATTTCGATTTTACGTTCCAATTCTATTAACCCTCTAACGATTCCACATAAAATCGCGAGTTTGACAACCTTAAGCACAATGCCCAGTCACAATCAATCTCTACTAGCCAAAACCTAAAGACAACAATTGCATACAAAATTTATAACATTGAAGTAAGTAATTTGCTTTTCTTTTCTTTTTTTACTATCTTACTTCTTTTTGTATTTTTAATTAAAAAAAATCCATGCAACTCATCATTATTCATTTGGTATCTTAAGCAATTTAATTTTATTGAAAATTTTAAATACTATAAATATATGAACACACACTTTTGATTTGTTCTAGAGAACTCTGAATTTGAATTTAATTTCCACATTTAACTATAGAGCGATTTATCCATATCCATGGTTAACTTTCTAAAGATATTAGAGTTATCCATTCCCATATTATTAACTAAGAGAGATTTACGAGGAAAACTAATGGAGATATGGGAAGTGAAATTGAGGAAAATACTAATTTTCTTCGTATACAAAAAATTTAATAATGAAGAATACTAAGCTAAACTCAAGAGGGGGGGTGAATTTTTTTTCGATATAAATGACTAAATGCAATAATAAGAATAATAAATGCGGAAATTTAAAGAGATAAAGACAAAGAAAATTAAGCCTGGATTTAACATTGAGTTCAGATCGCCTCCTAGTCTCCATGGACACATAATGCCTCTAACCAAGGACTTCACTTCACTTTATTAATTTCATAACCAAATTGCTTCAAGAGCTACACAAGCTTACACAATCTCTTTTATACACAACTAACTAAATTATATCACTTCCTTCACTCAAGATTACAAATATGAGGACTTTTAAGCACTACAACTATGTCTCTTTTTGTTTGATAGCAAATAAGTGTACAAGAGACCAAAGAGGAGTAGAATAAACTCAAGAATGTAAGAGAATGTCTTTAAATTACAGTAGAATATCAGATCTTGAATTTAACTTATCGACATGCCGGTACTTTGAACTACCGATAAGCTGGTAAAAAATACTCTACCGGCAAGCCGGCTCCTCCAAGCTAATGAGCTTTTTTTTATATTTTTTAGGGCTTTATACTGTCAGCCTGGTTCTACCTTAAGCCATCAACTCGATAGGCTAGATTTCACTTGAAAATTTTTTTCACACATAACAAACGAGTACTCTTTTCATTCTAACTTCAAGATCATTTAATCATTATTCAAAAGATTAAATTTCTTATAAAGATAATTGAAATATTTAATTATGAAGTAAGCTAATTGATCTTATTCAATTATCTTAATATAATCAACTAATACTTAGTTTAATTATCTACTTGTTTTGTTCTCTTTAAAAACAACATGTTTAGATATACACTTTTTGTTTTGTTCTCATCAAAATCAAATGATAAACCCTAAGTTCAACAAATAAGTTATTTAAGAATTTTTTTAATTATATAATTTTTAGGGAAAAATGCAAAAAAACCCTTCTAAACTTTGACCTAAGTGCAGTATGCCCCCTTAAACTTTCAAAATGTGATTTTTTGTTCCTAAACTTTCATAACTTTGAAAATAACCCCCATAACCCTTATAAACTTTAATTTTGGTATGTAAACATCTCATAAACTTTAATTTTGAAACGTAAACACCCCCTTTAAACACCCTATAGTTTAGGAGAGTGTTTAAACACCCTATAATTTAGGAAGATGTTTAGGGAGTGTTTGCATACCAAAATCAAAGTTTAATTAGTTATCTCAACCTAGAGGGTTGATTTGCTAATTCATGAAAGTTTACAGAACAAAAACCACACTTTGAAAATTTAAAAGAGCAAATCGCACATAAGTCAAAGTTTAGGAGAGCTTTATATAATTTCTCCTAACTTTTAATTAGAGACCTAAATAGTAATTTTAAAAGGGGTAATTACTTAAACCTCCTATAACTTTAGTAAGAGATATACATATATATATATTAATATTGTTCAACTTCATTATTATTATATTAATATATTTTCTTCATCATTATTATTGTACCAGTATTATTTGACTATTATTATTGATGTATTCGTATGTATTAATATGATTTGTCTATATTAATATGTATTAATACAATTTGATACAGTTAAGATTGTATTAATATATTTTGACCATCATTATTAATGTATTCACATATATCATATTGTAGTTGTCATTATTACCATATTAATTTGTAATGATATAGTTTGATTGCATTAATATTTATTAATATAGCTTGACTATATTGATAAAAACATTTCAGCACTTTCTAATTAAAATATTTGAACATTTATATGATTTAGCTACACGACTATGTAGTATTCGCAAAAGGGAAAACAAAATAAAATATGTTATTGATTTTTTAAGAAATCTGAAACATAATTGGATATATCTATTGATTTTGTTAATAAGCTCTATAACTTATTTGAAATAAAAAATACAAAAGCTAAACTTTAAAATTTTAAATTTAGAGTTTCAACAAAGCTTAAGGCTCTCCAAAATGAGATGCTCAATTTTAGCTTCAAGTTAACCTTACACTTAGGCATCTTACACTATCCTTAATTGTAATTCTTGATAAATAAAACAATAGAAAGAAATTTCAATTTAGGAGTACATTAATTATAAAGATTAATTCAATTTAAGATAGAAAATTATTAGTGATGTATAAATATTTTATTCGTTCATTTTATGAATATTATTCAAATCATGACATGTTGAAAAATCTACCACACTCATACTATGGAAATGGACATAAATTACACATGCAACATGTACAATAGAAAGTAATAATAAATAATCATATTGAGGAGTTATGAAAATGAAAAAATCTCAATCACTTCTATTTCTCTTTATTATTCATATATATAAATTTTCTTTCTCATTTCATAACTTCTAAACATGATTCTTTCCTTTGGAAATATTGAAAATAAATATTTTTATTTATTATGATCTTATATGATTTATGTGCCTATGGTGATAACTATGCAATGAAATGGTTAAAGTGTAATACTTGAAAAGAATAAGAATAGAATAGAATAATAAAAACAAATAAACTTGTTGATGAAGATAATACACATAATTAATAATTTTCTTGCAATGGATAGTCATTGATAGAAAAACTAAATAGAATAATTTGCAATTAATTATGAATATTTTATACAATAAATAAATGTAAAAGTAAGGAAAAAGAAAGAAAAAAAAAAGTTAAAATTATGAAAGAATCAAGTAGTATTACAACAATATTCATATAGCTCTCCTATTATAATGGTATTCAATTTTACTAACTTGAATCATAGAATACATAAATATTATAATATTACAACAGTATTTACATAGCTCTTAAATTTATCTAAGAACTCCTTTATCAATTTTTTTACTTCTATAGTTTCCATCAGTCGATTTAATTCACTCATAATTTTAGCTTCACCTATATAAAAGTAAATATAAAAGTTACTTATGTAAGAATGATCAAAATAAAAAAATGGAAATTTACAAAACAAAAAATAAAATAAAATTATAATGTCTATGCTAATAAGCAAAATTGAAACAATCAGCTTGAATAAAAAAGGAAGGTAAAGCATCATTTCAAAAAACAAAGAAAATGGTTGATTACGAAGATAGAAGGGGGAGTAAGAATAGCAATGAAGAATATATTGGCATGTTTATAGTAATAGATAATAAAAAATAATGGATAATAAATATGAATAAGCATTATGATTGACAAAACAAATTATGTAAATAAATAAATAATGACATAAATAGATTAAATATAAAAAAGAAAAGTACTTCTAAAACTATATATTATAATAAGATTAATTATTAACATCAATAGCTATATTAATTAATTATAAATTTCTTGAAAAAAGTTTCTTCTTTATTTTAGCAAATAGTTGATTAAGTAATAGTATTTATACATGATTCATGATATTGTCATAACAATAACATTTAATATTAAAAAATCATTTTCTCTAGAGGAATATAAATTTTATTATTTTTATCAATTAGTTAATGACTAATAATAACTTATAGTAAAATAGGTTATTATTATAATATTCATTAATGAATCAATTTCTTTATTATTCACGATTGATTGATTAATCAATTTTAATCTTCTCGTTATCTATTTGATTAATAATTATATTACTTGGCATGTATATACTCTTTTAAAAAAATCTATCAAGATAAGTTAAATTTTCAACTTTCTTCTTTTGAAAAATATATATTTTTGGTCCTCAACATGTGATCATTTTTTTATTTGAGTGTTAAATTTTTTTTTTCCTATCTAAATGTTTAATGTTTTCAAACATAAACAAACTAGGACTTTTTTCAAGTACTACTAACTTTTCCATGCATGTTTGATATGTAATAGTATGTGCTCAATCCAAATAATTAACTTCAAAAATAATATAATTGAATTATATAAATTTAAAAATATATATATAGAAAATATGAAAACTAAAAAGATAAAATCACAAAAAAAACTTTAAAAATATAAAGTTGGTGAGTGAAATGCTAAGGGATAGCATATAACTACCAATAAGGCATTGCACCTTTGTCACGAGGATGGGTAAAATGACAAAAATATTATATGGGTTACAACCTATATATATAAAAAGGTGAAAACCTAATCGAATTGCATAACCTAATTGCTATCCGCTTCCATCTCTTTTTTTTTTTTAATTTGCGAGGGTCAATAGGTACTTGACACCATCAATGGATTGAACAACTTAGTTTCATATTTGGGTCACGAACCCCAATAGGTGGTTGTTGTCCATCCCTATACCTCCATGTAGTAAGAATTTCTATAATTTAATCCTTCATTTTGACAAGGTTAGGTCCATTCTACTTTTAATTTATATTCATTAGATTTTGACATTTGAAATATAATTAATTTAACGATTTAGATTTAATTGATTAAAAATTAAAGGTAGAACGAGGGGTTGAACTACTTTCGTCAAGAACACATATGGGACGTATAAAAATCCTAGTGTATCTAGTCCTCCTTTTTTATTTCTTTGTGATTTTCCTCTTTTATTTTTTTAAACATTTTTATCATTTTAGTTTAATCATGCATGACTATATTTTTTAATTAAGTCAATTACATGAAGAAATCAAAGACATTCACATGATAATATATAGATATAAAAAGTTAATGATGTTAAGAAAAGTGCAATTTTGTAAACTTTTATAAATGTTGAGAATTAAAATAGGAAAAAGAAAAGTTTAGGATTCAAGTAGAAAAATTGTCCAATATTAAAGATTAAAAGTTTACTTTTTCCTTTTTTCTTCTATTGAAAATCCATATATCTAAATAGGTAAATCATATAATATATATTTATATGTACTTGCATAGTGGGTGTATGCATAATCATCATAGTATTAAATATTCACATTACTCTATAATGGAGTCATATACGTACCTACCTATGTGTGTACATATATATTAAACTTATATACATATTATCCTATTATTATTATTTTTTTATGGGAGGACTATCCATTTAGATATACATATATGCTTGTACATATTATATTAGTGATAGTTATATATATTTTTTAATATATCTTTGCGAAGCCGATATTATACTTTAGACGAAGTTACTGTAGTTTATTGTAGGCCTCTTTTTTTAAAGATTATTCAACTGATAGAAGTTAGAATAAATTAAGGTGCATGAAATAGATCATTATAATTAAATTAAACTGGTTCACGTCACATGTAAAATTCTTAAATTACACTATAAATGAAAAAAGTCTATTGGTTTTAATGGTTCAGCTTGATTTTAAGATTGCACTAAATAAAACCATATTTAAAACGACTCGTATCAAATCCTTAAGAAATCAAATTGGTTTTAATGATTTCAGATTTTCAGTCAAAGCACTTTAATGCAGCTCAACCACTTACAATATACATTTATCATTATAATTTTTACTTGTACAATTCAATTTTAGATTTCAATTGAAAAAAATAATAATAAATGGGTTGTAATTGCATATATATAAAAAATAAAAGAATTATAGATAATAATTCTCTTCAAAAAGGCTCAACTTATTACGTAGATTCTTTACTTGTAATGCTTTAAGACCTTATTTGGGCATTAGAACCCACCACATATTTTAAATCCATAAGTATTTATCTTTAGCATAAACATTATCTACATATAGAAGAATGATCCTCAAAAGTAGTAGGAAGCATCATGTAAATCCTATAATTTTAGGTGACATCTAAAATAGTTGGGAGTACTCTCCGATTATTCCTAAGGATCAACCAAATTAAGAATTAAGCCTAATATAAAAGTCATACTCATAACAATTGGCTTCATAACTATATTTCAACTTGAGAATTCTAAAGTCAATATTAATCTTAGAAATCACCTTAAACCATAAGTATAGTAAAAACCCTAAGGTGTAATAACGAGCCTTAACTTACTAAAACCCCAAACCGTAGAATGAGTTAGAAACATTCAAGATTATTGAAACCCTAAATGAATGATCAGAAATGCACTTAACCAAGTTTGAATCAAACCTAAATTATTTATAACCTATTATGAGAAACATTTTGAAGAGAGGAAATATTTAAGAACCATAATTGAACCACTTGAATAAGATAATCAAGTAACTTACGCAAGAGTAGAATTCAAGAACCACATGTGTGAGGGCTAGGGCCAACCACTTCCGTCCAATTTACTTCCCAATTTGAATTTGATCGAATCAAAGTCAAGAGTGTAGACTTAGTTGACTTTTACACTTAGTGACTTCCATAAGTTTACATAAAACAATCTTCATTTCTTTATATAAGTTGTCTTACTTATAGATAGGTGATTTAACTAATCTATTTTGTTAATTCAAAATATCAAGATTGATAGGACAAGCAACCATTCCTCAAGGACAATCCTCATGCCAATTGGAAAGGGGGGATAGGGTATGGCTTGCTATTCTTCCATCTTTTCAATCCTTTTTCGTACTTAATATGTTACATTTAGTGGTAACTTAAGAAGGCATGAACAACTATCACATCCCTTGATTTATGTACTTAATTTTGGGCAAGAAATCTCCAGGCAAAACCGGCCATTAAAAGTCTCCCCATACACTCATTTGCTCCTTACTCTTCTTAAGACAATCAACCCCTAAAAACAATAAGAAAACGCTCTCTAAATACCTTATTCTAACCGCCCAACACACATACAAACCACATGCCACTCACCACCTTTTTGTACCCTATTTCGGTCATCAAAGGAAACACCATAAGTTCACTTTACATTTCACTAGTTGAGGAGACACTTGGACACTAATAAGCAACCACAATCATATGATTCAAGGGGCTAAGGATCACTAAGGGAAGGGGGGCAAAAAGTAAGGAACAAAAGGAAGATTAAGAAGGCTCAAGCTACTACCCAACCATCTAAGAAAGTATACCTTGCTTTTAAATGTCTTTAGAGTACCATGTGTAGAGTCTCATTTCATGTTTATATAAATATGTCATGTACTCTAGAAGTTTTTTTACCTAGGCTAAGTGATAACTTTTTGAAGTTTCTTGACAAATAGTAGAACATGAATAGCATAGGCTTATTTCCCCTTTTAGTATACTGTATATTACTTGTACATTAGTCTTGTAACTTAGAGAAACCCCAAAAAAATAAGCTTGTACACATTCCTTTAAGGTGCTGGACATGTAATGAAAGAGGCATGACTAAGTGTTATCTTTACTCATAGTAAGTTTCTCATGCATCAAATTAACTTAAGGTGATAGAAAGACCATCCTATAAAGTTATAATGAAGAAATCATCACCTATGGACCTAACCCAAGGCCTAATGCCTAGGAGATGTATATGTTCTATAATTTCCACTTGATATTATGCCAAAATAATCTACTTGCAAAGAATAAAACGAGCAAAGGTTGAAGTATAAGCAGTGTAAGGCCTTGATTTAGTACTTAAGCTTAAGAAAACAAAGAGTTAAGTTGAAAAATGACATTAGCAGCTATTAATCCAATCAAACCAAATCTATAACATGTAATTAATCCACTTAAAAACACTTGAAAATGAAGTAGACAAAGTGAAAATACTAACCAAGACTAGTAGGATAAGAGTTAGAAGCCTAAAACTCTTAAGATAGGCCTAAAACTCTCCACCAAACCTTACAAAAATTTTTTACTAGCAAACCAAGCTTAGGAAAAAGATGTTATGAAGTTTAAAGAAAGCCCACATTTAACTTCCCAAACCCACCAAAGTAATGAGTAATTTTAAAGTAAGAATCAGGCCCATATTTGGTCCTAAAAGCGACTCAAAGGTTCAAGAAGTACAAGATAGTATTAAGACAAAAAATGATAAATGAAAAATTGATCTTAAGGAAGCATAAGAGCCTAAATAAAAGTCTTGAGCCCAAGCCCTAATAATTTCACCAAATAATAAAAGGCCCAATAACAAATTTAAGCTAAAAGGAAACCCAATCTTTAGGGACGCTTCCATTCTGGCCTATAACCATAATTGTAGGCCCCATCTCTCAAAACTAACCATACTATATGAAAATACACTTGAAAATGATAGAAATCGACTATAAGATCGTAAAAATTGGTTTTAAAACAAAAAAAGTTATGAACGATTGAAAATTTAGCTTAATCAGGAAAAAATTTTAAGACTAAGTTAAGAGTATAATCTTAATAAAACTTTAGGTTAACATTATAATATATCAAATCATTATGTTATTGCTTTTACGTTGTTTAGGGGACTTTACTCTCAAAGATGATCTGCGTCCAAATTATTATGACTAGAAATTATGGTAGAGTGAGTGATGCCCAATAACTTCATACTTGCATTCGTTTATAAACTAATTCCACTAAAACATTATTATTAGTTATAAACACCTCATTTTTGCCCCTTTTTTTATTTTTCAAAATTTGTAGAATAGATTAAAAAGTCCTAATTTAGGAAAAATACAAAAAAATAGAAAAATAAGAAAACTCAAAAATATGAAATTCAAGAAAATACAAAAAAATAGGAAAATAGGAAAAAGCACAAAAAAAAAAGAAATTTAGAAAAAAAAGAAAAAATTTAGAAAAATTGAAAATTCATAAAAAATAGAAAAAAATGAAAAAAATAAGGAATTTAGAAAATAATAAATTTTTAAATAGTTTAATAAAATAGATTTTTAAATAAATTTAAGTAAAGGATCGTTAAATATGAGTTTAGATTAGAATTTAACCTAAGTTGATTTAATTTATATGTATAATTTAATTACATATATAAATAAAATACAAATCAATAGCTTAATGGATAAGCTTTCAAATATTATATTGGGGTTTAGTTTAAGAAACAACACATGCAGGGGGTAGTTCCATTCTCAACACATACACATACGCGGCAACCGCCGGGCCGGGGGGGGGTGGGGGGGTGGTGGGGTGGTCCATTTTTCAAGACATACACACACACAGCAAGGGAAACACGTACACGCATAGCCGTCTCTCTCTGTCATTCATCTAAAGCACCCAACCACTCTACTGCTGTCACCACAGGACTCTCCCACACACCCTTCGACCACTCGTAATCCTAAACCCACGCACGGCAGCGGCAGCACCAACTCCATAGCCACTGTCCATTATCCGAGCACAACGACCATACACCAAACCATTCGAACCTTACCCCCAACCTCCAACCCTTTACAGCCCTTGCCTNCTGGGATTACGGGGGGTGGGGGGGTGGTGGGGTGGTCCATTTTTCAAGACATACACACACACAGCAAGGGAAACACGTACACGCATAGCCGTCTCTCTCTGTCATTCATCTAAAGCACCCAACCACTCTACTGCTGTCACCACAGGACTCTCCCACACACCCTTCGACCACTCGTAATCCTAAACCCACGCACGGCAGCGGCAGCACCAACTCCATAGCCACTGTCCATTATCCGAGCACAACGACCATACACCAAACCATTCGAACCTTACCCCCAACCTCCAACCCTTTACAGCCCTTGCCTTAACACTGTCATAAGTCTTTACGCACCACAAACGCCGAACCACGTTACACCCTATCAATTAACGTTGATCACAGCAAGCTACGAACAACACACGCCCACGCATGCATAGCCCAAACCACCCTCTCGACCACACCAATTCGACCAAACCCAACAAACTAGCCCCCATCCTCACCCATTCGCTCCAACCACCGCCACTACCCCTAACGTCACTAGATGCCCAAATCCCTTCAACCACCGCCGAACAACAGTACTGAACACACCAAATATGACTACAACAACCCCCTATGACCAGGCACACCATTCGCACACACGAAAAACCCCCACCGCCGGCCAAACTTCAAACAGCCACTAGACAACCACTAAATACTGTAGCACCTTCACCAAACACCCATTGTCCAATAAGCTGCCTATGAAAACCACCTCACCCGCTTAAAGAAACCAACTAGCAACAAACAAAATGAGCCATCACCAACCACGACCCAATCTGACCTGTGTGGGCTCCAACCCGACCCGTTCTGCCCTTCGGGTTCGACCCGTTCAATCGCTCCAAACCCCTAACGACCCGAACCCGTAATCCAATAGTTGGTTCGAATTCTGCTCAAGTTGAAGCCATTTGTTTTCTTGTTTCATTTTTTTATTTTTATTATTTATTATGTCATTTGTAAATATTGAAAAATGTGACCTATAAAAAAATTGAAAAAGAAGAAAAAAAAAGAAAAGGAAAAAGGAAAAGAAAAAAGAAAAAAGGAAGAAAAGAAAAAAAAAAGAGAAAGAAAAGAAAAAGAAGTGTTTAACTTTATTTTTATTTTTTTCACGTTTTAATCAAAAAACCAAAAAATAAAAAAAATAATAAAAATAAAAATAAAAAGTAAGGTAATAAATAATAAATATAAATGATAATAAAGTTACTTTATCACTTAAAAAATCAATTTTCCTAAAATGAATAAAAATAAATGAACTTTTTTCCAAAATTAGGACTACTTTAGATTTTGTAAAAATAAACCTCAATTTATGATTCTTTATAAAATTTCTTTAAATAAATCAAAACGGATAAAAATATAAACTCGACCTTTTTTTCAAAACTAAAATCAACTCAACCCCTAATGTTTTTGGGGAACGAACTACGAAAGTTTGATTTTGAATAGTAGGTACGTAAGTACTCATACGTACATATGGGGTAACTTAAAATAGGGAAAGTTTTATATTTTCCATCTTTATAAATGTTTGTGTAAATTAAGTAAATTAGTCGTATGTAACAAGATTAGTCATTTAGAAATTAAAAAATTGTATAATTGAAAAGAAAATTTAAAATTGAAAAGTTAAAAAATTAGTATCCATTTAAGGTTTAATAAAATAGCTCTCAGATCTAAATCTCTCGTTTTAAAAAACTATTTTGTAAAATTGGTTTTCTCATTAAAAACCAATAGCTAAATTATAACTAATCTACTCAATTGGTTATAATTTAACTTTTTCCCAATTCCAATTAAGTGATGACTTAATACATTTCAAAAATATAATAAAAACCAGTTTTCTTTAAATTACAGTTAAGAATCAATATTAAACGATTAAGGATTAATACTGATTAGTTTAAAAAAAACTTAATTTAAAAAGAATCAGAAAGAAAAAAACCAAGCTCGACAGCTAAAAAACAAAGAAAAAAAAAAGAGAGTAGTCTATTTATTTATTTTTTAGTTTAATAGATAAAATAGAATAAAAAATAAGTAAGATAATATAAAAAATAAAAAAATAATGAAAATAAAAATAAGTAAATAACTTAATGAATAAAAAGTGTTTTTTTTTTTAACACTTAAAAAAATTGGGTTTTTCCAAAATAAATAAAAATAATTGGACTTTTTTTTAAATTAGGGTCCTTTAGAACTTTCCAAAATATGAAATTTCCAATTTGGGACTTTCTTTTTAGAAATTTCCTTTAAAAAATCAAATTAAATTAAAAATGTAAATCCTACGTATTTTCGAATTAAAACAAACCCAACTCACTAAAGTTTTTACAAAAAAAACTATGTACGTCTGATCCCGAATAGCAAGTACGTAGACTCTTACGAGGCAATTGTAAAAAACAACAATAAAAAACCCAATTTTCCGTTTTTTTAGTTTAGATTACTTAAGTTATCCAATTAGAGTAACTAATAATTGTGTTTTGTTTTATAGAATTGAAAGGTGATTTTTAAGGTTAGAATTAAATTTAGAAAGTCAATGGTACTCATAAAGGTTTAAAAAAACCTAACCCCCAAATCCAAATCTCTACTTTCTAAAACCATTTTTTTATAAAATTGGTTTAATCAATAGATCAATAACTTGGTTATAACTTAACTCTTTTTTTCGGACTTCGATTAAGTGGCAACTCTAATACATTTTCAAAATAAAAACTAGTTTTTTTTTTAAACCTTAGTCAAGGGTCAGTATTAAACGGGTAGGGTTTAATGTTGATCAATTTAAAAAAACCGGAAGGGAAAAACCAAGCTCAACATGAGCAAATTGGTTGTATGAGGGATATAAGGAAATGCATCTGTATGGTTTTATGATTGATTGCATAACTTAATAGTAAGATATCAACTGAAACCGCTTTTGTAATTGGATTATATATTGTTGTTATGGTATGAAATTACTTAACCACTTAAATAACTAAACATAAGTATTTATCTGACTATGAATTTAAAATGAGTCATGCATGGTACGGTATTGCATTATAATTACATCGTTTGCTACCTCATGCGAAAGTTAGGAAGGGATTCATAGGAGCAGGGGCTCTTGAAGGGATTAGTTAGGTACATTATGCCATGTTATTGACTTCTTGTCCTAGCTTACGGGCTGACTAGGCACTAGGGGTCATTAACCATTGGGCAAAAGGTCATGTCTTGTGACTTCCACTTAGAGCGTATAATTGTGAACTATGGAAGCCACCACACCGCTAAACTTGGGAATTTTCATATTTTGGAAAAAAGGTCATGTTTCTTAAAGTATTGTTAGATATTTCTCATATATTTTGATGGTAACAAAAATGGATAAATACTAATGAATCATTAAAATTGCAAGTTTAAATTCACAAATCTAAGTTATCTTTAGAAACTTATTTAGAAGGTCTAACTTGACTGAAAAAGATAATAGTCTAAAATTTTTCAGAAAGTATTTCAGAAGCTTCACAAGTAGAAGTGAAATAGTATTTCAAATGCTTACTCAAAAACATCAAAGAAAGAAAGAATTGGTACTCTTCAGAAGGTCATTCAAAAAGTTGATCTAGAAATATATGACTTTCGAATTCAACAAGGCCTAACTCCACTAGATTAGATGTATTGGGAAAATACACTTAATCTAGTTTCACTCAAAATAAAATCATGATCCACGGGGATTTCTAAGAGAATTAATTTTTGAAAAATCAAGGTATGCACAAATGTGGATAAGGATAAGGTTGAATTAGATTTTGTGCAATTTCAAATCTTAAATATGAGTCTTATCCGGAAGTTGTTGATTAAGCATATCTCTTCATCAAATTCAAATTAGAAGCTTATCTGATAGTTGCGAATCGAAGAATATTTGATCTAAAAAGATAAGGAGAGTTATTCTTTAAATTCAAACGATTGAGATCTTCTCAAAATATCTAAGGAATTATCTTTAATAACTAATGGTTGGATAAATGCGAAAAAAAGATAATCTTCAGTTTTTTAGTCGTTAAAAGATCTCAATATAAAATAGAAAGGATTCAAAACGTCATTTACTACTTTGAAGAAAAGTTTTTGTATAAAAAAATCATGATCAAATTCAACTTTCTGAAAAGTCACGAAAGTCTTTTAGATATCTCTTCAAAAAGTTCCACCAAAGCAAACATTACAACAATCGTCATTACCTTTTAAGTGAAATTATTTGAGATTTATATTTTTATTCTCACTTGTGATTTGAAATTATTATTTTGTTATTTGAGTATTGAGACAAGTACATTTATATTTTGTAGTTCTGTATTAGCCTAGATTATTTAGAAGCTAGATAGACAAAGCAGAGTGTTGTAAAGTCTATATATGACAAGTACTTGTAATCTTTTATGATTTGATTTAGTGGATTAAGTGGAACAGTACCAGTGAAGTAAACCGGATCCTCAATAATGGAGGTAGAAGAGAGCAATAGGCAAAAGGTTGAAGCTCTATAAAAACTTAGCCTGATTTTCTCCTTCCTTACACTCTTTTAATTTGCTTTATTATTTTTTTACGTGTTGAATTATTAAAATATCATTGTTCACCAAATTAAGTTATTAAGAGAGGCAATTTTTCTTATATCGAAAAAGTTTTAAAAAGTTCAAGGATATCAATTCGCCCATCCTCTTGATATCTTATACGGGACTAACAATTAATATCAAAGCCTCCCTCTAATATCTTCTAAAGTTCAAGATCATATGTGAATCAAGTGGTAGTTTAACAGTTTAGCCTAATAAGGCACTATTTTTTTATGGAACAAACTTTTTCTATCAGAAATTTAGGATAGAGACTTATATGAAGGCCTCAGATTATCAGGCATGACAAATTATTTCTACAGGAGATCTCAAAGTTCCAACCATCATCACATTAAGAGATAATATCACTAAAGCCAAACTCAATTCAAAGGCTAAGAATCTTTTGTTGAGTACTATTGTAAGATCAGAATTTTGTCTAATTGCTTCTTATGAAATAGCTAAAGATATTTAAGACACTTTGGTACAAACTTATGAAGGCACAAAAACAATCAAGGATACAAAAATCAACTCACTGGTTCAATAATATGAAACATTTTGAATTCTCCCTAGTGAAGAAATCAAAGACTCTTTCAGTAGATTTACTGCTATAGCTAATGAACTGTCTTCTCTTGGTAAAATTATTAGTGATGCAGATATGGTTCACAAGATGCTAAGGATTCTTCCCGAAATTTAGAATACAAAGAAAACTGCCATAGAAAAAGCTTGTAATCTAAAAACATTAACTCTAAGTCAATTGCATAGTAAGCTTATGGCATATGAAACTGATTTTCTTAAATCAGAAAGTACTTTAGAAGATACAAAGAAAAAGACCATAGCCTTCAAAGCTAAGGAAACAGATACTGATTCAAAAGTAGAGGATTCATCTGAAGAAGAAGATGAGGATGTGACACTTCTAGCTAGAAAACTCAACAAATGGCTTAAAAAAAAGGGTAAGAAAACATTTACTAAAAAATTTACTACTAATAAGAATCAGTTTGTTGATGCAGGAAAGGGAATCAAAGAAAAAGAGGAGAAAAAGTTCAAAAAGAAGATTATTTGCTATGAATGCAAGAAGCTTAGACATATCAAATATGAATGTCCCATGTTAATTAAGAAAATGGAGAAATTCAAGAAGAAACACAAATCTCTTATGACAACATAGAGTGATTTGGAAGATTCAAAAACTGAATCAAAAGGCTCAAAAGAATGCGAGGAAGCAAATCTCTATCTTATGGCACTTTTTGAGGTAGATTTTAAAACCGATTTCGACTCTGATTTAGAAGTACTTGACGATATATGTGCCGAAATTAACAAACTCCTCAAAGCTCTTTCTAAGTCAAGTAGCAAAATATCTAAGCTTGAATCTAAAATAAAAATATTGAAAACCGAAAAGCATGCACTTAGTCAAGCTAATAAACTGCTAGCAGACGAAAATGATTTCAAAGAATTGCATATTGGTCATGAAGACTTAGTTAATGAAAATATTATTCTAAAAGAAGAAATAAAAAATTTGAAGAATCATGTGGAAGACATATTTAAGTCTATCAAGAATACATTCCTCAAGTTTGATAGAAGTGATAAGAAGTTACAAATGTTGATTTCTAACCAAAGGATGGATAATTCAAAATCTAGACTGGGTTTCGAATTTAGAGAAAATTCTAAAATAGAAAAAGAAATAATATTTATTAAATCAAAAGATGAAAATCAAGAAATGATCAAAGGTAGGGAAAATAACAAAGTATTTGAACCTATTAGAAAATAACAAGAGAGGATTCTCTCAAAACAACATTAAGTATCACTTTAGAAGGTGCAATAGAAAGCTGAATAGAGGGTATTTCAAAAACAATCCAAATCAAAGGAAAGTGGTAAATAATAGGTATACTGAGCAGAAACCTTATGCTTATTTTCTTTGTAATAAAATAGGTCATATAGAAAAAAATTGCTTTTATAAAAAATATAAGCTCAGCAATAATCAAGGTTCTATTCAAAAGACGAGCTTGAATTTTCATGGACCCAAGCTTCATTAGGTTCATAAACAGACTTGATTATGCTTTAATGTATATAGGACTATGAAGCTAAAATAAAAAGAACGTGTTATCTTGATAGCGGATGTTCAAAACACATGACCGATAATGCTTCATTGTTCATAAATCTAGAATGGAAGGAAAAAGGTTATGTGAAGTTTGGTGACAACGGTAGAGGTAAAATAATTACGGTAGGATCAATTGGTTTAGTACCTCATTTAATCGAAAACATGTTGTTAGTTAAAGGATTAAAACATAAATTATTAAGTCAATTATGTGACAAAAGATGTAGAATAGTTTTTGAACATGATAAATGTGTTGGTTTTAACAAGGATGGTTTTAAGCTATTTGAAGGTTTTATAAAGAAGCATGTTTATCTAATTAAACCATCTAAAGTATCATCTGAAAGTTGTTTTATTTTAGTAAATGATAGTGCTATGCTTTAGCACAAAAAACAAGGACATATGAACTTTCAATAATTAGAGAACTTGTTCAAAAAGAATTTAATCCTAGGCTTACCTAAATAACATACTCATGAAAATATTTATTATGTTGCTTGTTTTAAAAATAAAATGAATTCATCTTCTCATAAGAGTAAGAATGTTATCTCTACTAAAAAACCTTTAGAATTATTATATTTAAATCTTTTTGGTCCAACTCGCACTCTAAGTTTAGGAAGAAATAAATATGAACTTGTTATAGTAGATGATTTCTTTAGATTTACTTAGATCTTATTTTTACATCATAAAAGTGATGCTTTTAAAAGTTTTGAAATCTTTTCAAAAAGAGTTAAAATGAAAAAGGCCTCTACATCATCAACTTATAAACTAATCATGGCAAGAAATTTGAAAACTTAGATTTTATTTCGTTTTGTGAAGATAAAGGCATTACTCATAATTTTTCCATATCTTATACTCCATAACAAAATAGAGTAGTTGAACGCAAAAACAAGACTATCTAAGAAATGATGAGAACTATACTTAATGAAAGTAATATAATTGATCATTTCTGGGCAAAAACAGCTTTAATAACTTGTTATATCATTAATCAAGTATATGTAAGACCTTTGACAAATAAAACTACTTACAAGATTTACAAAGGAAGGAAACCTATGGTTTCATATTTTCACACATTTCGTTGTAAGTGTTTTGTTAGGAAAACAGGAAAAGCCTTGAGAAAATTTGAAGACAGAGCCAATAAAACCATCCTTCTAGGCTACTCTCTGAACTCAAAAGCATATCTAGTATATAATAAATAAAAGTTGTAGAAGAATCAATAAATGTCAAATTTATTGAAGAAACAATCCATGAAGAATCGAATGATAAAATTCCATTTGCTTCAAACAAAAAGAATACAATGCGTCTTAATTAAAAAGGAAAGACAAAACCCCCTTCAGAAGGTACTTCAAAAGCTTCAAGGATGCTAGGTGAATCCAAAACAAAACCTAAATCAAAAGGTACTTTGGAAACTAATACCAGATTTGTTGAAACACATTCAAAAGATATGTTACAAGGTTCTAAACACTTTCATATTCCACCACCAACTTTAAAATTTAAGTCTGATCATCCTCTTAACCTTATAATTGGTAATGTTAGATCTATAATAAGAACAAGATCGAGTTTAGAGAATTTTGAAAATCATTTTTCTCTAATATCTGAAATTGAACCTCATTAAGTGGATAAAGCTTTAAATGATCGTAACTAGATATTGGCCATGCAAGAACTTAATCAATTTTAGAGAAATCAAGTTTGGAGTCTAGTTCCAAGACCTAAAAACAAGTCAATCATTATAGCTAAATGAGTATTTAAGAACAAACTAGATGAGCATGGAAAAATAATCAGAAACAGAGCACGGTTAGTAGCTAAAGATTATTTACAGGAAGAAGGAATAAACTATGATGAAACCTATACTCCTGTTGCTAGATTAAAAACTATAAGATTATTACTTGTTTTTGCTTGTTTGAAAAATTTTAAGTTGTATCAAATAGATGTAAAAAGTGCTTTTTTGAATGGATTCATAAAAGAAGAAGTATATGTTGATCAACCTCCTGGATTTGAAGATCCCTTCAAATCAAATCATGTGTTTAAGTTAAAAAAAAAGCTTTGTATGGACTTAAATAGGTTCCTTATGCTTGGTATTAAATAGATTAAGTCAATTCTTGATTATAAATGACTTTCAAAGAAGAAAAGTAGACACTACGCTCTTCATAAAACATTATGGAAAAGATATGCTAATTATACAAATCTATATTGATGACATTGTTTTTTATGCAACTAATGAAATATATTACCAAGAATTTTCAAGTTTGATGTAGACAAAGTTTGAGATGTCACTCATGGGTGAATTAAACTTCTTCTTGAGATTACAAATCAAACAATCAGAGAATGGAATATTTATTCAACAAGAGAAGTACACTGGACAGATATTAAAGAAGTTTG
The DNA here is from genome assembly GCA_024138015.1 of Lumnitzera littorea. Lineage (NCBI taxonomy): Eukaryota > Viridiplantae > Streptophyta > Magnoliopsida > Myrtales > Combretaceae > Lumnitzera > Lumnitzera littorea. The sequence goes on from JAMXBB010000003.1 coordinate 101,233,047, forward strand.
GTTTTGAGAATACCAAAGAGTCTTCAACACCTATGAGTACCTCAAAAAAGCTTGACATCATAGGTAACGATAAAAAGGTAAATGAAAAACTATATCGAAGCTTAATTGGATCTATGTTATATCCAACTACTTCACACCCTGATATTTTATTCAATACTTGTGTGTGTGCTAGATTTTTTAGTTCACCAACTAAATTACACCTAACTACTGTTAAAAAGATCTTTAAATATATAAAAAGCATTGCAAAATTGGGAATTTGGTATCCTAAGAGTCAAATTTTTGATCTTATAGGATATTCAGATGTTGACTATGTAGGTTGCAAAATAAATAGAAAGAGTACTCCGGGAATATTTCAGTTCTTAGGAGATAAGTTAGTTTCTTGGTCTTCCAAGAAACAAAATTTGGTTACTCTTTCAATTGCAGAAGCTAAATATGTATCTATTGGAAATTGTTGTGCACAAATACTTTGATTAAAACAACAATTGGATGACCATGGACTAAGTTACAAAAATATACCCATAAAATATGATAATACTAGTACTATTAATCTAATAAAAAATGTAGTTCATCACTTAAGGTCAAAACATATAGAAATAAGGCATCATTTCATTCGTGATCATGTAGCAAATAATCATATAAGTGTTGACTTTGTTTAAATTAAATATCAATTTGTTGATATTTTTACTAAGCCTTTGGATAAATTAAGATTTAAATTTATTCGTAATGAATTAGGTGTTTGTAATCCTTTTTGTTAATTTAAGAAGCATTTTTCTTCATATATTCTTTAATCACATCTAAATTCTTTCTTTACTAGACACGTAATGGTTTTAAGCCTTAGCATGTGCCTAGTAGGTCCACAAAAATCCTATTTAGTGGGTCCATTAAGTTAATCCACTCCCTTACGGTTAAAAGGCCATTATTTCTAGTAGTTTAATTTTTTTTTTCATGTCTTTTAAAAGCCTTAGATCATTTCTCTTCCTCTCACTTCATTAAACCTTTCTTATTCTACTGTTGTGATTCTCTTCTAATCAAACTCCATGGCACCCAGAAAATCTACATAAATTGTAGCTAAGGGGATTAAATCCAAAATGCAAAATGATCCCAAGAATCTCATCACTCTAAATGAACAAGAAATAGATAGCACCATTCGTACAAATCCACAACCTAATCTACTCCTCGAAATATACTAAGATTCATTAAAGAAAACCTTTACCCTAGAACTTCGTGATGAAACTTCAGAAGAAGCTACTCAAGAAGTGAATCAAAAGAACACCTCTAAGGTACATTTTGAACAAATTCAGGAAGTTAATCAAAAGGCTAATCAAGATGTTCAAGAATGTGGTTCATCCGAAGAAGTTGCTGAATTTGAAGATGCTGATCCTTTAAGCAAATCATTTGAAGACATTTCTGAAAGAAATCCTTCTGGACAACCCTCTGTACCTAAACCCAAGAAGACTCCATGAAAGTTTAAAGTTGCTACTCTAGTAAAGAAGAAATTAAAAGCTTCCAAAAGTGCATGAAAGTTTTTGGAAGTAAAGGCTGCAATTCCCTCCTTCAAAACAAAAGACAAACCCAAGAAGAGATACACAATAAAAGGTAAAAATCTCTCCATCAAAGATTCATTTTATTTAGACTTAGAATCTTTTGATAAGAACAGTTTTTACTGGAAAGACTATCTGAATGGATTAGGTTTTAATGGTCTAATTGATATGTATGGAGTAATATATGGAGAATTGGTAGATGAATTCTATAAGAAGCTTGACAATAAAAATCAAGAAGTCTGGAAGTCAACTAAACTAGACCAAAAGATAGAAATCACTAAGAAGGACATTCTGAAATGCTTCGGCATTAAAGAAGTCTATGAGGATGAGAGTTTAATACAGATGACAAAAGAAAATTTATTCATAGAATTAAATGATGGAGTTGAATTAAGAACAGGAAGAGACATCTTTAGTACTGAATTTGAGTTGTTGGTTCGAATTTTACATAAATTCATTGACTCATTTATGTGGCCTAAGAAAGGTAGTGCAATCTCTATAACTACAAAAGATGCACTAGTTATCTTGGCAATGCTAGGGGAGAGGAAGGTAGATGTTATTGGTATCATGATGCAATACATATGGAAGCATGTGGATGTTAAGCCAAATGAAAATGTGTTGATGACTTTTTTTATTTTCAAGAAATTGGAAATTCCATGGGAAGCAAGTTGCCCTTTTTTCCCTATTAAGCTAGGTGAAAGGATTTTCAAACAAGTGGGGATTTATGCGAATGACAAGCTTTGGCATTCACATAATGGAGGAATCTTTGTTCATCCCTCAAATCTAAAAAGAAGGGTCATTATAATTGAAGAAAAAGGCAATGAAAAGAAAAGGAGGAGAGGAAAGGAACCGGCTGAAAAGGAACCAAAAAGAAAGGGGAAATTGCTTGAAGGAATCAAGGAAATTGTAAGGAAGATTGTCAAGGATCAGATTACTGGAATGAAATACTTATTTAAAGTTTGGGTTAAGGAAACTATTATTGAATCAAATCCAACAACTGGTGACCAAGTTTATCTTATTAAACCATTTGAACACCCTGCACAAACTCAACCAACTAAACCATCTGAACCATCTATCCCTATCTTTGTTGCTCACCTCATACCACCTGAACTTAATCTCCTTACTGTTTCTATTCAACCAACAAATTAGACTGATTCCAACCCTATTCCAACTTCGGATAAGACACCTGTCATCTCCCTTCAATCACCTGACAAGTTACTTCAAGTTTCTACACCTATTCTCAATCCTAAAGAACAAACACTTCCAGAAGGACACATAGAAACTATCTTTGTAGTTTCCACAAAAGAAGTCTCTCCACCAGCTCCTATATAGAACACACCATCATCTGACAAAAGCAAAGAACCCACTTCATCTGTTGCAACATCTTCTGAAGCCATTCCATCTCCTAGCAAAGCTCTTCCATTGTATTCTGGTAGATTCAAACTGTGTGCTAGGAAGAAAACTAAGAAATCAAAGAAATGATTGTCTTTGTTTTTCCTTTTTATTTAGTATTTTAGTTTTAGCTAAACTATGTTAGGATATTTTGTTTCATTCCTCCTATGGACTTGTTGTTTCTTGTTATTTCTATTTTCTTTGAACTTGATTGTGATATTTCTTTTAATTAATGCAATTTGATCTTTTATTCTACACATTTTATAAAGATTAACGGGGAGTTTATTAAGAATGATAACAAAAAAGGGGGAGAGAAAAACCAAAAACAGTTGTAATCTGCAAATTGCATGACATAATGATTATGTGATTGTGATTTTTTATTTTTGCGACTTTGTTTTATAATAGTGTTTTTGTTATCATCAAAAGGGGAAAGAATGTTAGATATCACTCGTATATTTTGATGATAACAAAAACGGATAAATGCTAATGAATCATTAAGATTGCAGGCATTTAGAAGGGTTTTTGGAAAGTTTAAATTCGCAAATCTAAGTTGTCTTCAAAAATTTATTCAAAAGGTATGACTTGACTGAAAAAGAGAATAGTCTGAAATTTTTCAAAAAGTATTTCAGAAGCTTTATAAGTAGAAGTGAAATAGTATTTTAGATGGTTGCTCAGAAACTTCAAAGAAAGGAAGAATTGATACTCTTTAAAAGGTTATTCAGAAAGTTGATCTAGAAATATATGACTTTAATATCAAGATTCAAATTCAACAAGGCCTAGCTCTATTAGATTAAGTGTATTAAGGAAATACACTTAATCCTGTTTCTCTCAAGATGGAATCGTGATCCATGGGGATTTTTAAGCAAATTAATTTTTGAAAAATCAAGATATGCATAAATGTGAATAAGGATAAGGTTGAATCGAATTTTGTGCAATTTCAAATCTTGAATATGAGTCTTATTTGGAATTGCTAATTAAGCATATCTCTTCATCAAATTCAAACCAAAAGCTTATTTGGTAGTTGCGAATTGAAGAATATCTGATTTAAAAAGATAAGGAGAGTTGTTCTTTAAATTCAAATGATCGAGATCTTCTCAAAATATCCAAAGAATTATCTTTAATAACTAACAATTGGATAAATACGAAAAAAAAAAGATAATCTTTAGTTTTTTAGCCGTTGGAAGTTCTCAATATAAAAGAGAAAGGATTCAAAACAACATTTACTACTCTAAAGAAAAGTTTTTGTGTAAAAAAATCGTATTCAGATTCAACTTTCTAAAACATCACAAAAAGTCCTTCAGATACCTCTTCAGATTTGTGAGGGAAGGGATAATCAATCAAGAATTGATAAGGCCAGTCGCTGAATGGTCCAAGCTTACAGAAAGGTTGGATGAAGTAATGAGGAAAATGCGTGAAAGAGTAATGATGAATGAAAGCTAGGCAAAACCCATGAATAGCTCTAGAGGATATGACGCACTAATGAAACTTTCAAGGACTCACGGCATAATTTGATATAATGCATGGATTGGTCCAGTGAGATTACTCACCACCTAACCTTGCTCATGGGAAAGGATAAAAGTGATGTCAAGCGTAAAACAATAGAGTGTTTACACTAGGAAGGAAAAATACTCAAGTGTATTAATGATTGTCTGTCTTTGGCTTATAAATATAAAGGATATTTATACCCAAGAATTTAAGGCAACTTGCCTAAAAGGGAAAAAACAAAATGGGTGTTACCCTAAAGTAATAATTTACAACAACATAAAAGGGTAAAAATGAATATTCACAGAAGCAATAATTAATAGGGCAGATTCTATACGTAGTCCTATACACGTGAGGATGCTATATTGGTGATGTTGTTAGAAGATGCAAACAAAATAATATGGCTAGCTAGCTTGTTCGAGTAGGGATGGCTTATGTAGTCTAGGGTCTCTCTTTCAGCATGGCAGTAAGGGTGGTGTTGAGTAAGTAGTCAAGCATTAACGAGGATTAGATGTTGTCTCAAGCATCCATTTCTTGGCATTTTATCTGTGAGAGATTGGTAGTCATTCAACATGGGTTAAGGAGTGACTCAGCAAGAAAGTACTTAACCTCAGCAGGAGCCAACTGGAGTAAAAGAATTCATCTCATCAAGCCTTCTAGTCCTCGAGCTTAGTTGCAGGTTAAAGGGCTAGTAGCTCGATTCCCATCATTCCCTCCAGGTTGATTTAGATTTAGGATCAAATCTGGATGGTCTTTGATTAGTACTTCATCAGGGTGATATGGACTGAGATTGGCAATATTGAAGGTGTTGGAAAACCCATAATCCTTTAGCAGCTCCAACCTGTAAGCGTTGTCATTAATCTTTTGGAGGATTCTGAAGTGCCCCTCAGCTCATACAGATAATTTATTCTTCTTCTTACTTGAGAACCGTTCCTTGTTGAGGTATAGCCATACTAAGTCTCCTGGCTGGAATCGCTTAGCTGTTCTACCCTTGATCTTCTCTTGCATTCTTCTAGTAGCTTGGTTAATGTACTAAGTGACATTGTCATGTGCTAAAGGGATTGTGCTCTAGCCGAGGCGCCAAGGTCCTCTTGCGCAGGTACTGGTACAGAGGTATGGTTGAGGGACAACTCGGGATTAAATCCATATACCACTTTGAAGGGAGTCTGTTTAGTGGTGTTATGTACTATTTGGTTATAAGCAAACTCGACCACTGGCAAGCAAGTATCCCAATCAACTAAGTTCTTGCCCACTGCAGCTAGAAATAGTGATCCCAAAGTGCAATTAACCACCTTTGTTTGGCTGTCAGTTTAAGGGTGATATGAGGTACTAAAAAGTAATTTAGTCCTCAGCCAACACTACAAGGTTCTCCAAATATGGCTCAAGAACTTTGGGTCACTATCGGAGACTACACTTCTTGGCATGTCATGTATCTATACAATCTCCTACAAGAAGAGAGAAGCAATAGCCGAAGCGTTAGTAGTCTTAGTGTAAGGCACAAAGTATGCCATCTTATTGAACTTCTACATAATGACCATTACAAAATCTTTGCTTCAAGTAGTTTACGGTAGTCTGAGAACAAAGTCCATGCTCAATTTAGTCCACAGCCTCATTGGAACAGGTAAGGGCATTGCTCTCCCTTGCTCAGCTTGACACTTAACCTTCTTGCACACAACACAACTTTCAACAACTTGGTGCACATCTCTCCTCATTCTCAGCTAAAAGAATCGGCCATTTAACTGTTCACAGGTCCTCCTTTCTCCAAAATGTCTAGAGAGTCCTCCACTGTAAGCTTCACTGATCAATAACTCTCTTAGGGAACAAGTCAGCACGCACAATCTCCCACTTCAAAACAAGTAGCCATTCTCTACATGGTACTCGTTTACTATTCGTCCATCAATACATCATGTAAGTATAGGTCCAAAGTATGGATCCTTAGAGTATTACTCTTTGATGCTTGCGAACCTAAACAATTGGGTCTGCAATTCAGATAAAAGCACATGCCTTTTCAAAAGAGCATCTGCAACTACGTAGCTCTTTCCCTACTTGTATTTTATTATAAAACTGAATCCTTTAAGGAATTCAACCCATTTCGCCTGCCGCTTCGACAACTTGGTTTGACTTTAGAGGTACCTTAGCAATTCATGGTTAGTATATATGACAAATTCTCTTGGTAATAAATAATACTACCATACTTGCGGTGCTTGGATCAATGCCAAAAGTTCTTTGTCATACATAGAGTAATTTAACTAAGGTCCTCGAAGCTTCTCACTGTAGAAAGTAATTGGTCGGCCTCCCTATATTAAGACAACGCCTATTCCAATGCTTGACGTGTCGCATTCTAGCTTAAAAATTTTGTTGAAGTCAAGTAGCATTATCACCAGGGCAGAGGTCAATCTTTCTTTTATCTTGGCAAAACTCCTCTCATCCCTTTCTCCTCATTAGAAGTTGGTGTTCTTCTTTGTTGACTCGATAAGTAGTGTAGCAAGGGTACTAAAATTCCTGATGAACCGCCTATAGAATGAAGCTAATCTATGAAAACTTCTCATGTTGGCACAAGTAATAAGAGTTGGCCACTCAATAATTGCTTAAATCTTCTCATCATCGACTCGTAAGCCTCCTCTACTAACTATATAAACCAGGAATACTACTTCCTCTTGGCAAAAGCAACATTTCTTTAGATCGTTGAATGGTCTCTCGATACGGAGGATATCTAGAATTGCTATGAGATGTTTATCATACTCGGCATGTCGGTACTGTAGACCAAGATGTCGCTAAAGTACATTACGATACACTTTCCTATCAGATGTCTCAACACATGGTTCACTAGCATCATGAAAGTGCTAGGGGCATTTGACAAGCTGAAGGGCATAACCATCCATTCATAAAGTCTATGTTGAGTCTTGAACGCAGTCTTCCACTTATCCCTTAGCTTCATACAGATTTGATGGTAGCTAGATTTAAGATCAATCTTATTGAAAATCTTAGCTCTACTCAATTCATCCAACATGTCTTCTAGCTTCAGGATCAAATACCTGCATTTGATCGTGATCTTGTTCACAACTTAGCTATCTATACATATTCGCTAGGTTCTATCCTTCCTTGGCACCAGAAGTGCCAGTACAGCGCAAGGGCTAAGACTTTCTCTAACATATCCTCTTTCGAGCAACTCATCAACTTGACATTGGAGCTTAGAAACCTGTTCGGGATTCATCCAATAGGCAGGCTTATTCGGTAGCACGGCGCCGGGTACTAAGTCAATGCAATACTCTATGCTTCAAATCGGGGGCAATCTTTTAGGTAATTGTTCTTGGAATAAGTTAGAATACTTATTTAGCAACTCTTTGATTTCCTAGGGGAGCTCACCTCGCTTCTTCATTTCTAAAAGTCACCTAACCAACATAAGAGTCGGTTCGTCTACTTTGATAACCTCTCAGAGCTCGGCTCTACTCATCACTAAAGCCTTCTTTGATCCGTGAGCAAGTTTCATTTGCAACTTATTAACTTCTCTCGGCAGCATTGGATTCAGCATGATCTTCCTATCATCCTTCTCAAACATATACATGTTCCTATAGTCATCATGTATAACTCTCCTATCAAACAACTACGGTTTACCTAGCAACACATGGGTAGTACATTGCAGAGAATCTGGTGAGAATAGTTCCCAATAGTAATCGGTAGTAGTATTTGCCGAGTGACATATAATGCTCCTTTTTCACTTAACCAGTGCAACTTGTACGGCCTCGAATGCGCGACAGTTAGCAACTTCAGTTTTGAAATAAGATCAGCTGATGCCACATTAGTGTAACTTCTACTATCTACGATGAGGGCACACACTTGATCATTTACCTTATAGGTGGTGTGGAACAAGTTCTCTCTCTACTCCTCCTCTCGCGAGGGTTCCACATCCATAGTGCATCAGACAACCATGAGTAACTTTTCCAAGTTCTTAGCAAACATGTCCTCTTCAATCAGCTCTTTCTCGATAAGAACCTCCTCCTCTTCGGGTTCCTCATATATGCTTTCTACTTCTAGCTTCGAGACGTCTCCCTTAATAACCATCGTTATTCGGTTCAAGCATTAAGCAACCATATGTTCGAACCCTTGGCACTTAAAACATTTGATCTAGCTCATCTTCATTCCAAACCCTTACCCCTTCTCATAAGTTTGGGTCAACACTTCATTATCGGATCATCCTTTCTGCTTAGCTCGATACTCGGTAGAGTTTGGTGACTTCCCTGTCTGGGTCAACTAATCGATGTTTTGGTCGGTACTCGACCTTTTCTCTACCTCTTTACTCATTGGGTGATCTTAATAACTTCATCTATTTTATCAAATCGTTGGAGCTCTACAATGTCTCGAATGTCTCCTCTTAATCCTGTAATAAATCTTGAAACAATTCGAGTTAGTGGTTCCTCTACCTTGCAACGGATCATGAGCATTTGAAACTCTTGAACATACTCGTCAATAGTTTGGACTCCTTATCTCAACTCTTATAACCAAGTGAAGGTATCTTAAAGATAAGTTTCCAACACGAATTTGTTTTTTAGCACTCTCTTCATATCGGGCCAAGTGTTAATTTCTCGGTAGCTCTCTCATCTTCTCATTGCTTGAAAGTTCTTCCACCACATGGTGACATATCGGATAACTCAATAGCAGCAGTTCTTACTTTCTCATAATCCTCATATTGATAGTAATCAAACATAAGCTTTACCTTCTCTTTCTATTCTAGATATTCATCAGCATTCCCAAATCCATTAAAACTTATAATCTGAAGCTTCACATGGTCGGATGATTTAGGATTCATATACGCTCTTCTTCAAAATACTCTTCTTCCCAGTCTCCTATGTCTGCCAAATCAATCCTTCTCCTTACTTGTTCGCTTACTCCTCTACCTCGAATGGGACAAGCTAGGTTTTGTCCTTTAACAGGCTGAGCAACTTATGGGGTGTTTTATGTAGCCTCAGTAGGTCGATAAGACAACATATGAATAGCACAGGTTAAATCCACAAAGAGTTTAGTTACCTTATCATGTCTCTCATCAATGTTTCTAGGAGTTCCCTGAGACTGTCGTTCATGGTGAACAACTCCACTATCATCCCTAGTACCAACATTCATACTCAAGTCAGTGATTTTTCCTCATAAATTTAAAGCTCAAACAAACACTTCAAGAAATTAATAATTAACAACACGGCACTCAAATGAATACAATAACTTGCTTTGTTTCACATACACAAAACAAAGTATAATAGAACTTTGAAAATACACGTCAACTTGAACAAAACCTCTGTGCTAATACCAAGATAGTGCAAGCCATGACCAAGAACTGACAAGGCTAGTCGATAAATGGGTCCAAGCTTGTAGAAAACTGAAAAAGAGTAATGAGGAAAATGCATGAAAGAACAATGACAAATGAAAGCCAAGCAAAACCCACAAACAACTCCAGAGGATATGACACACTAATGGAACTTTTAAGGACTCGCAGCACAATTCAATATGACACACAAATTGGTTCGGTAAGGTTACTCGCCACTTAACCTTACTCAAGAGAAAGGATAAGAGTGATGCTAAGCATAAAACAACAAAGTATTTACATTAGGAAGGAAAAATACTTAAGTATATTAATGATTGTCTATCTATGGCTTTCAAATACAAAGAGTATTTACACCCAAGAATTTAGGGCAACTTATCTAAAAGGGAAAAGACAAAATGAGTGTTATCCTAAAGTAGTAATGTACAACAATACAAAAAAAGTAAAAATGAATATTCATAGAAGCAATAATTAATGGGGCAGATTCTGCACATGGTCTTGTACATGTAGAGATGCTATATTGGTGAGGTCATTAGAAGATACGGACAAAATAATACAACCGGCTAGCTTATCCGAACAGGGATGGCTTATGTAGTCGAGGTCTCTCTCTTAGTATGGCAGCAAGGGTGATGTCGAGTAAGTAGTCAAGAATAAAGGAGGATTAGATGTTGTCTCGGGCATTCATTTCTCGGCATTCTATCTGTGAGAAATTAGCAGTCATTTGGTTTGATTTAAGGAGTGACTCAACAATGAAGTACTCAGCCTCGGCAGGAATCAGTTGGAGTAGAAGAACTCGTGTCGTAAAGCCTTCTAATCCTTAAGCTTGGCTATGGGTTAAAGGGCTAATAGCTCGATTCCCATCATCCTACTACAAGGGTGGGGTAAGGTGTTTCTACATCCACTCCTGCCCTAGTTGCCTAGAAGGAGGCCATTGCAAAAGCTATCCTTAAGGAAGATCTATTTGTGGGGGATCCTTCCACCGCTCCTAGTTCTCATCCCTCAAGCCCGTTCTGAATCAGGGCCTGTTGTCTAAAGTGCCTATGGATCAACACTCCGAATAGATAGATGCTTTGGATTTTTCTGAATTACCAGAGTTGGCTGATCCTAGGAGATAGCAAGGTCTTGTTTTTTTTTTTTCTTTTGAAATTAATGTAATTAGGGTCAATATTTCGGCCTTTGTTTTGTAATTAAACAATCATGGAATAAATAGATGAATGTTTTCCAAACTTCATCTCTTGATCTCTGTTCATCTTTGAATGTATCTGTTAGAGAATATGTCCAAGGGAAGCCTATTAGGGGAGTTTCTCCGTGTAGGGGGTGTTTGCCCTTGCCAAGGTTACTCAATAGGGGGCCAGGTAGGTGGTGTTCCAACTTACTTAAAGTGGAGGAGTTCCTCCATACGAGGGGTGTTTCCCCTTGCTAAGGTTTCCCTAAAGGGATTTAAGTTAATGGTGTTCTAACTTGCCTAGTGTATAGGAGTTCCTCTATATAAGGGGCATTTCCCTTTACTGAGGTTACCTTTAGGGGGGTTAGGTCGGTAGTGGTTTGACCTTCTCGGTGTAAGGGGAATTCCTTTATGCAAGAGGTATTTCTCTTTGCCGAAGTTAACCTAAGGGGGGTCAGGTTGGTAGTGGTCCAACCTACCCGGTGAATGAGGAGTTCCTCTATGCAAGGGGTGTTTCTCCTTGACGAGGTTACCCTAAGGGGGGTCGAATCTGTGGTTTTCCAACTTGCCCAAGTTGACTATCCATGTCTCTTTAAAGGCTCATAAGGCGAGAGAAACATAAGGAGAGAGAGAGAAGTATGCAATCAATTGAGATATTTCATTTTGACACAATTGAAAGAAAAACTGTATATAATGAAATTCTAATCAAAATAGAGATGTATATTATCAGCGTTCCATGTACACGGGATGAGCTTGCCATCTAATCTTTTCAACTTGTGTAATATCCCATAAATTAGCAATCAAAATATGAACACCTAAGTATTAGGACAAAGCTTTGTCCTTATACAATTAGGATCAATAGTCGATCTAGGGTATTCGGAAAAGTAAACCAATTAGGTTAGAAACTTACGAGAAACTTGATAACCTTAATTGAAGAATTCTCATATGTTTGGAAATCCATAATATAATAAGAATATCAAGAATATAATTAAAATAGTTAAAATTTACTATATATAAGATCCTAAAGTCAAATTTAAGGCAATCGTACCTAAATTTAGGGCTTTCGGGAAAAGTTATCCGATTGATCCTAAACTTTACTACTAGGTTAGAAAAGTTAGTTGAAATGACCTAGTAAGGTTAGATTTTAAAAATAACGATCCAAAATCCCAAATTTAGCATTAGAAATATGATTATTCAATATAGTATAAAAATAATCGAAACCCTTAAAACTAAGCTCGGAATGCGATAAGGATTTAGAGATAAGTTAATTAGGTAATAAAAGAAAATAATATAACATAATATACTATATGAGCATACACTTATTTTTATAAGTATACCCGATATATATAATAAATATACTCGTAAATTGACCTAAAATTATATAGTTATGCATAATAAGTAATAAAATCGCAAAATTAGGTAGGAAAAATATCTTAAAAATAAAAGATATGCTAGAAACATTATTATACGTATATAATTGCTCATTACATGTATGATATATATATGATATATACCTATATATTAACAAAATCAATAAATACTAATATAAAATACCAAAATACCCTAAAATATTACCTAAAAATTATAAAAAAAAATAAAAAAGACCAAAAATATGATTGGATTAAATGTGGAGCAGCTTAAAAAGAATAACCAGCTGTATCAAAAGTAAATAACTAAAAAATTGACACATCACACATGCAAATTCCTTTAAAAAATAAATAAATAAAATTACTTAATGGCTAAGGAAAAACTCAACTGACCTAAACCACTATAAATAGAACTCCTAGGACCAAATTACACACTTTAGATACTTAGAGGATTTCTAGAAAAATTTATAAAAATTAGAAAATAAAATAAGAAAAACAAGAGAATTATTGAGCTAAGCTAGAAACTGAACCAAAAGAGAGTCTGTTGTGGAGCTTCACCGCCACCTAGTAGAGAAACCATCACCCAGTCTGGCCAACAACCCCTCTTTGGCCAATGGTGGACGAAGCTTCGATGAACTCAGGTTTCGAGCTTTTGCCTTATTTTTCTCTATTTTTGAAAAATTATTAAATTAATTAGAAAAAATATGAGCAAATTAATTTCTAGGTTAATTTAGATGTACTTTCATTTTGTAAATTTATTTTAATAAAATTAGGAATATTTAATATACTTGCTTAACAAATATACTATTCACTCGAAATTTGAAATTCAAAATAAATACATTAAATGATGTAGTTTCCAACTTAAAATTTTTGTATAGGATTTTTATGATATATATGTAATTGCTATGTAGCTTGATTTTTTATTTGACTATTTTTAATATTTATTGTATTTTTCAACCTAAAAATAGCTCGAAAATAAGTTGAAATTGTGAAATAAATAAGAAATTATGAAATTAAATGATGAAATGGACATGTACTGATTTCTAGTGAATAATAATAATGTTGGAACAAGTTGAAATCTATTTAGTGCAAAAAGGATTATAATTGGGTAATTTAGGATAATTCAAGGGTAAAATCGTAAATATGAATATATAGGCGACATACAGTATGGAGCTTTTAATATCGGTTCAATTCCTGGCACCAATTCTATAGAAAAATCTAACTCTCACTATAGTGCTAATCAAGGTAATTCTTCAGGAAAAATATCAGAAAACTCATCTACTACTGGTATTTTCGATATCTTTGGGGTTTCCCTTTCTCCTTCAATGGCAAATATCCAACAGAATTGCTATTCCTCAATAACTTCACTTACCTCTATCACTGATAATCTTAGACTTCGCTCACCAATTTTTCCTTGAAATATGATCTTACCTTCATCTAAGATTATGTTTTTATTTTGACAATTCACTTTAGCTCTTTACTTGGACAATTAATCTATTCCCACAATAATATCATATCCCTTAATTGGTAATACTATGAGTTTTATTAGGAATTCTTGTCCTTGGATTTGCAATTATCCATTATCTACTATTTTTCGTGTTAACACTTATTCTCCCATCGATGTTCTTATCCAATATATAGATTTGACTTCACTTGTCTTAATTCCATTTCTCAATACAAACTCCTAACTGCTAAACGAATGTGATGCTCCAGTATCAAACAACACATATGCAGTTCGTCCATTTATAAGTACATTTCCTAAAATAATTATTAGTGTTATAATTATCTATCTCTTAAGCACTATACTCAAATCATATCTTTCCATAGTTTTTAACACCATCCACAAATATATACACAATCAAATAATAAATAAGTAGAAATTACAAGTTAGTTTTATGTACCTGTTTCTAAATCTTAATCAATTCCATTAATCTCCATTTCATCATCCTAACCATCATGAAAGTACTCTTCCATCCATTCATCAAAGTCCTTGATATCCTCTTTTGTCCCCTCAATTGCAAACATCCGTGCTGGAACAGCAGTTGTCTTTACTCCTTTTGTCCAATTTGACCACAATATCTAGAGAAATGCCCTTTCATTCCACACTTAAAGCATTTTACTGCTTTCATCTTTAGACACTCCCTTGATATATGATTTGGATCACCACACAGATAACACTTGCCTTTTAGCTAAGCACATTGCCTGGGGAAATGTTGAGCTCCACACTTCCATCATTTCATATTTCCAGATTCATCATAAAAACTAAATCTAGTCCTATTTGAAGCAGGGCCACTAGTTACGGCAACTAGCTTCTTCCCCCTCTAGTTTAAGTTATTATTTGCACCTGGAAATGTTCTCTTAAAAATAGGCCTGTATCGGTTGACCCTTCTTAGTTTCTTACTCCATTCACTTTGCATGGCCAGCCAATTATTCTCCAATTCACGTGCTTTATCCACAATCTGATGATAAGTGGTGAATCCATAATCCATCAACTTACATCACATTGTAACATCAACTCAATTAAGAAAAAGATCCTTCTTTAGCACCTGATTATCTCTGTACGACTCAGGTACATATTGGAATAGCCTGTTAAATTCATTCTCATATTATGCTAAACTCATAGGCCCTTTCTTTATTTCCATTAACTGTTGAGTCATTTGATTTTGCACACTGACAGGGAAATATTAACTTTTAAATGCTTCTCAAAATGCTTCTCAAAATGCTTGCTATGTAATGGGGCTTGGCATTATTCTTGCTATCGAGTCCCACCAAACTTGTGCTCTCATTTTTAGCAAGAAAGTACCATAAGAAACTTTTTGATTTTCAGGAATCCTATATGATTCAAAACTACACTCAATCTGAGCTAACCAATCATCAGCTAAAGCATGCTTGCCCATTTTACCTTCGAAATACCAATTTGATTTTATAAACTCGAGAAGTCAACTTGTATCTTAGGGTCAAATTACTCTAGGTTCAACCTCTACTGGCCTTTGGTTCACCATATTTCCACCTATGATCAAATGTTAGATTAAAGCTACTTGTTGTTGGATCATAGTGTTTATATTAGCCAACATTTGTCCAAATTGAGTTGGGTCCATCATGCTCAGAGCAGGTGATATGTCATTTCTAGGTGATTTTGGTGGGTTAGGAGGGTTAGGAGGTGGTACTTCTGCTGCAGGTCGATTATTCCCATTTCCCTTTCTATTTGATTCATTTGCCATATTTAGATTCACAATTTACTAATTATCAATCCTACACTCATAATATGTGTACCTGAGGTCAATATCTGGCCTAAACAATTCATATTTACATATAAATTAATTACTTTCTGCATTAACAATACTTAACTATAGGTTTCCTTATCAGGGATCCTAATCAACAGAAGACCTGCACATTCCATTCTTGTATGAACAACAATATATTTATATATCACACTTGCACTTGTATATAAAGCTCATTACGTTTTACATGTAGCATTATATCATTCTCATAGTGATATCTCATACAGATACAAATTAGTAAAGTTATGCATTTTTACAATAATCATATGATAATCAATACTTTACATTCAAAAGATCACATTACTTTATTTACAACATCAGATTACACATTTGATTATTCATATACATCATTTACATATATAGTAGTCGCAACATCCAGAAATACGTTAGTTACATTCAAAAAGTCAAAAGTACAACAAAATTGCTAGGGGGACCTAGATACATCAAACTACTAGGTCAGGTGATATCAAAAGCCCTAAACTTATCTACCTACCAACTTCTTAACTTTTAGTTACTTCCATTATCTGGAGTTGTTACATCTTCTAGGGGAAACCAATCTTTCATGCCAGTTTCATTAGATCCTACCACTACAGGAGTATTCGGTATGACTACTACCTCGTACACCTCACTACCACTATCTTGTACTTCCTCTTCTTTCGGATCTTCCTCAGGATCATCATCATTATCATTATTTACTCCTACATTTGGCTGAGCTTCTTGAGGTGGATTCTCAGGCAGTATCACAAGAGGTTCAAGCTCATGGAGCTGCAATGGTACTTCTATATCCTCAGTTCCATCTAGAAGGTATTTGGGAAACTAATCGACTACACCAGGAGGATAGTTTCTATGAATATGTGGAACACTTAGGGGTACTTGGTCAAAACTTGAGGAATAATCCCTACCTGCCTCTACTAAAGCTAGAAAATACAGTATAAGATTTCTTACAGATAAAACTCCATTTTCTCAAAAATATTTTTTTCTCAAAAACATTTCTTCTTATAAGCAGCTATAGCAGTATAGTCATTATATGCAGGCCCTAACTCATCTCTCATTATCCTCCAATCATCTTGCATGCTATAGGACATTCTACGCTTATAATTTTCAAGAATCTCATCAACAGTATAAAACAACTTCCAGTTAGTCAAATCTAACAACATATTCTGTATCTGAATCCTATATTCAATAGGAGTTTTATCCCTTTCCCATTTAAAATTCCACCATGCATGTAACAAACCAATTTTTCGAATCTGAAATAACAAGTTAAAGTCAGTTCATAACCCCATTTTACATATATATATGTTATACATATATCTTATAATCTAAGTCTTTTACGTTCATTATCAATCCCACTTTTAGTGATCCTATTGTCTACTCATTTTAGTTAGACGCTTCAAAGCTTAATTCTTTTAGAACCATGCTCTGATACCAACTCTGAACTATTACGCCCTGAACAGAAAGAGTCATAACAGTCCCGTCGTGTAAAACTAATCTAAGATAGAAGCTGACCTTATAGCTACTATCGTAGATACAGTTCACACAAGGCGCACAACTCAACCAGCTTGAAACGTCTGTTCTGATACCTATTAATAGCCAAACCTGTAGTAGAGCTTTTACAAAATATCTATTCTATATAACTTGCTGTATAGTACCACAACAGTATTTGTACAAATGTTTTACGTCTAAAGGTAAAGTTTATAATTGGAGTTTATTAAAAACCACAGGTTTTGTAGTTTATATACAATAAGTTGGGAAACTAGTAGGCTCCCAATTAGTTTCCTCAAAAACTCAAAGACAAAGTCAAAAGCCCAGGTTCAGTTGATTCCTCGATCCTCGCTTTCCCAAACAGCAACATACTAACTTGGGAACGGTAGTATATGAACATCCTAACCTTACTCAACACCTGTAAAAGAGTCTACAGGGATGTAAGCACAACTAGCTCAGTAAGTGGGACAGAGTAAGAAGAGTACTGTACAAACATGAATAAGGTTAATAATTATGATGAAATGTAATGCAATCAAACAAATGAAACATCGTATAATGTTATCTGATTCATTGTAAGGTTAGAGAAATGCCATCCACTTCAACTCGGATTAAGGAGTTTCATCGCGACTCAAGTCAGACCAAACCCGGGCTTATGCAATGGAGAACACCCTCCTCCCATGACCACCTTCGAACCACGACCCCCAACCTTGCTGCGATCTCCTCTCCTATCACTTAGTTCGGCTAAGAGTGGGGAAATGACCATTTCAGCTATCCTCATCGAAGGAAATCGATATTTAGCCTGATACTCTTAATCGTTTCCCCTAATGGGTGTTATGCATGTCCAGTTTCATTTTAGTCGAATAAACGTTAGTTTTTATCAAGGGTAGCCAACAAGTTCACACAATACAGAACCCATGCAAACATGCAGAACAGCATACCAAGGAGTTGAACTCTTATTATAACCGAGTATCATCTATAAACACAGCATACGCACAATCAACTAACTACAAACATAACTAGAAGTACTATTGGGTCTCCGAATACTTTAAACAGTATCTAAATAGGCGATGAAGCCACAATCCCAACTTATTTGTTTAAACGTTCGCTATTGCTGATTCGAATTGTCAACCACCTTTATATTGGAAGATTCTATTTACACAAAAGACCTAAATTCGGTTTTCATAATAATTACGAAAACATTGAGGTTTAATCTAAAATGGTTATATATTATTATTATTATTATTATTATTATTAT